>JAJOOE010020457.1:0-19750 GCA_036250405.1 Solanum raphanifolium
TTTTATATATATATATATATATATATATATATATATATATATAATTTATGCCTTTGCTCTAGCCACCCAAACTCTAGATTATTAACATCCAAGTAAGGTACACATTATCCTTGATAGGATCAGGGCCAATGTATCGAGCATAATTCTAAATTAGCTACCCTCAATTTTAGTCGAGGTGCACATTGTCGCTAAGGACCAGGGTCAAAATAGAATTCCTTTTTCACACAATGTAGTAATTCACCCTTAGCTATATCAACCAACATTTTCCAACCCTTCTTCTCAACATAGTGCATTAAGGATTTTTCATAGGATCAAAAGACTTGGTATCAAACAACGGGTTTCGGCTTATCATGTGGTTTATCAATAAACAAGGCTAAAGGCTCAATGGGGCTTCACTAGGGATGATTTCAATGGTAGGCATACAAGTAGAGTTAAGAATTGGCTATTTCAAAGAAGCGCCTCAATCACATTCCTCAAGTCATATATGCTACTAATTCAACACACACAAGGCAAGTTCTAGTTATCAAGTTAAGCAAAAACAAATCAATTCTCACCACACATGGCATTATGACACACATAAGGATATATCAACCAACATGCTTCTACAACTTGCATTACGGTATCATTACACAATTAAGCCCATTTATTTTTACTTTGAGTCAAAACTAAGAACACATGCTTGTTGCAAGTTTAACACTCTATTGCATTTTTCCACTTGTGACTACCCATGACGTTTGGCTAACTTTTTCGGACATAGTTTCCAAAGGCCAAGGTTGGTTTCTCAATCCTACTCTTCTATGTGACTAATTTTCCCTTAAGACGGTCGTCATCCATCCATCATTGGGAACTGTCACTCCTATGACGACTCTAAGACTCAATAAAGCAATAAACTAGTCCTAGTCGATTCAAAGGGACAATCCTCAGTAAAAGTACCAAAAATAAACGCTGAGGAACCCAAAATAAAATAAAATAATTTAAAATTTTAACTAAAAACTACACTAGACTCGATAAAGCGGTAAACAACTATATACAACAGAGACATATTACCCCACCCCACACTTTAAAAATAAGCAATATCCTCAGTGCACAATTAAAACAAAGTATAATGTGAGGAATACTCCCTGGGGCCTCTAGGCCTCGTCGTCACTGTGATCAAACACCATCAAGGCATTCGCCTCCTCATCCACAGCATCATCCTCCGCATCATCCATAGCCTCATCAACAGTAGCCTCATCATCATCCAAAGGCTCAAAGAATGTGGGACCAGTCTTGCATAAGAATGATGCACTTTCAGTCAAGGGGTAGCTCTCCGCTATGGTCTCTATCTCCGCATCTGTGACTGGACGGCCACCTATCCGCAGCTACAATTCCTCCATCCCAAACATCCTTGCCATGACACTGTCATCACGGGAATGCCTCTCTTGGGCCGACAAGACATGTCCATGAGACGTGTCTAGCATATTGGTGCGAGTCACATCAACCAACTTACCCGTCAGATCCAAGTGATAAGCCACGGTCATGTCCACTGTTTCCTCTTCAATACCCTCAGCCCTCAGAAAACGAGTGATCAACTCCCCATAACAGAATCTCCACCTCAAATTGTTCCTAAATTTCATCATATTTTTCCTCAGGATTGCCCCAACATTAATGGGAATTCCCTTCATCAGCATATAGACTAACACCACCCTATCTCTTGTCACCTCAGTTAAATGTTTGGCAGGCAACAACACACTACACACTGTCTTCAGCCATACCCTAGCAACCTGAATAAAGTTAGCAAAATGGAGGGTATTATGCCTCCCATTATCCTTACTCCGCTCCCACCTAGCAGTCGAATCAACCCCACACAAGGTATGTCAGATATCCTTATAAGGAGGTTTATCCTTCAAGTTATTAAACTCATAAGGGTCACAATTCGGGGTTCCTAACAACTCATTCAGAATTCGGGCAGAAAACTTGACATCTCTCCTCCTAACAGGCACAGTCTTATATTTTGTTTCAGTTAGCCAATTAGCATAAAATTCTCTTACTAACGTCATATTGCAATCTCCCAGATTGTCAAATATAAACCTCAAACCCAACTCAAGAACAATCCGATATATATCAGGAAATTGCGACTGTAACCTTACCTCATTCACAAATTCATCATCCATATACTTCGCTTCTCTTTGGCATTCGAACCATTCCCACTCATACCTTTCCACAGCCTTTTTACCAAATTTTTGCACTGGTTCCCGGCCACTAGAGGACCCGGAAGCTTCTCCGTTTCTACTCCACGTGGAACCAGCCACATTTTTGGCTTTTAGAGCCATCTCAACCTGTTAAGAAAAGAAAACTAAAGAAAGGAAAAAAATGAGAAAAATTAGGAGGGGTTGGGTAGGGCAGTGAGGAGAATGGAGAAAAAGAAAAATGGTGGGGAAATGATGGTTTAGAAGTGGAAGGGAAGTGGGGAATTTGGAGATTAAGTAGTGGAGTAGTGGGGAAGTGGAGAGTTTATAGGTGGTGGATGGGAAGGGTTGGTTTTGTTTAATGGGGGTTTGTTAATGGGGGACAATGGGAATTTGAATAGGAAGGATGAGAAGAGTTGGAGAGAATTTAGGGGTTGGGTCGAATGAGAATGAGAGAATGAAGAGAAGAGTGAAAGATTTTAGGGATTTAAGGGATGGGTCGGGGTAAATCCAGGTTGAAACCCAGAAAATTAAGAAAACTGGGCATAGGGGCGACGCGCCGCTCAGCGCGCCTGAGAAGTGCCCCAGTTAGTTGGGCCTTGGCGCGGCGCGCCTCTCAGCGTGCCTGAACATCTCCTCTGACGTACAAGTGCAGGCGCGGCAAACCAACCAGTGCGCCTGGCAAATTTTTTTATTTTTTTTATTTTTGTTACTATTACAAGCTAAGTTACACATAATAAAAAATCCTATTTAACTAACACTAAGAACTAAAAGAACTTCCTAGATTCTACGAATTGAAAGTATGCTAAAATTCAAAATTGCAACACAAACTCCCTATCTATTACATATTATTCATGGGTTGCCTCCAATGTAGCGTTTGATTTAACGTCGCGGTACGATGCAGCTTGGATCATTAATCATTTAGCTCAAGAGCTTCCTGATCACGATCAAAATCCTCACCGAAATAGTGTTTCACTCTTTTCCCATTGACTAAGAAAGTAAGGCCAGTCTTACCTTTAAGTTCAACAACCCCATGTTGTGTCAATCTGACCACTTCAAAAGGACCACTCCACTTAGACCTTAGTTTTTCGGGGAATAACCTTAGTCTAGAGTTAAAGAGTAGCACCTTATCTCCTGGATTGAAGGTACGAACTACTATGTGCTTGTCATGCCACCTCTTTGTCTTTTCTTTGTATACCTTAGCATTCTCATACGTGCGGAGCCTAAACTCCTCAAGTTCATGCAATCGATTCACTCTCTTTTTACCGGCTAGCTCGGGGTCTACATTCAACTTCTTGATTGCTCAATATGCTTGATGTTCTAATTTCGCCGGAAGGTGACATGCTTTCCCAAATACTATGTGATAGGGAGAAGTCCCTATTGGTGTCTTATACGCAGTCCTATATGCCCACAATGCATCATCTAGTTTATCAGACCAATCCTTCATTTGCACATTCACCGTTTTCTGCAAAATTTGCTTCACCTCTCTATTAGAAACCTCCACTTGACCACTCGTTTGAGGATGGTAAGTTGTAGCAACCGTATGCCGAATACCATATTTAGCAAGAAGATTCTTAACAAGATGGTTAATGAAATGCTTATCTCTATCACTTATAATTGCCCTTGGTGTGCCAAAGCGAGTGAAGATGTGCTTCTTGATGAACTTTATCACCACCCTTGAATCATTGGAAGGAAGAGCGACAGCCTCAACCCATTTACTCACATAATCCACAACCACAAAAATGTAATGGTTTCCATTAGATGGAGGGAATGGACCCATGAAGTCAATACCCTACACATCAAAGATTTCCACCTCCAAAATGTTACTTAGCAACATCTCATGTCTTCTTGAAATAGTACCCAACCTTTGGCATTTATCACACCCCTTCACAAAAGCAATAGAATCTGTAAATAACGAGGGCCAAAAGAAACCAGATTGTAGTACCTTATGAGCAGTGCGCTCTCCTCCATGGTGACCTCCATATGGGCTAGCATGACAACTTTTGAGCACTTTGTGAACCTCAAATTCCGGAATGCACCTTCTCACTACCCGATCTACCCCTTGCTTGAACAAGAATGGTTCATCCCATATATAGAACCTGACATCATGATTGAGCTTTTTCTTTTGTTGGGTGGTTGAACCCGGTGGATAATCGTCACTTACTATCAAATTCACAATGTCTGCATACCATGGCACTTGAGAGATATCTAATGCCATTAATTGTTCATCCAGAAACTCTTCCCGGATTTGCTCACCTTCATTCACATGTGAAAAATCCTCCAACCTAGATAAGTGGTCTGCTATTTGATTCTCCGTACCTTTTCTATCTTTGATCTCAAGGTCAAATTCTTGGAGAAGCAATATCCATCGAATCAGCTTTGGTTTAGCATCCTTCTTGTTGAATAGGTACCTAATCGCTGCATGGTCAGTAAAAACAATCACTTTAGTACCTACCAAATATGATCTGAACTTGTCGAAGGCGAACACTAGAGCCAGCATCTCTTTCTCAGTCACTGTGTAATTAGCTTGTGTAGAGTCAAGGGTCTTGCTCGCATAATAGATCGAGTGGAACACTTTATTCTTTCTTTGTCCCAACACTACACCCACTGCTACGTCGCTTGCATCACACATGAGTTCAAATGGTAATTCCCAATCAGGAGCAATTAAGATAGGAGCTTTAATTAAGTTCCTCTTCAACATCTCAAAAGCTTTTAAGCATATCTCATCAAAGTCAAACTTCACCTCTTTCTCCAAGATACTGCACATAGGTCTTGCAATCTCGGAAAAATCCTTGATGAATCGCTTGTAAAAACCTACATGACCAACTACGCACACCTTTTACAGAAATAGGAGGGGGCAATTTCTCAATTACTTCTACCTTAGCCTTATCAACTGCCAAACCAAATTTAGACACCTTGTGTCCCAACACTATTCCCTCTCTTACAAGAAAATGACACTTTTCCCAGTTTAGAACTAAGTTAGTGTCTTCACATCTAGCAAGTACTTTATCAAGATTTCGGAGACATACCTCAAAAGACTTCCCAAAAATGGAAAAATCATCCATGAACACCTCAACAAAGTCTTCCACCATATCATGAAAAATGGCCATCATACACCTTTGAAAAGTTGCCGGTGCATTGCAAAGTCCGAACGGCATGCGCTGGAAGGCATATGTGCCATAAGGACAAGTGAACGTGGTCTTTTCCTGATCCTCTGGTGCAATCAAGATCTGGTTGTAACCGGAATATCCATCTAAGAAACAATAGTACTCATGCCCTGCTAGTCGGTCAAGCATTTGATCAATGAAGGGAACGGGGTAGTGATCTTTCCGGGTAGCTTCATTTAGTTTTCGGTAATCCATGCAAATTCTCCACCCAGTCATTGTTCTGGTAGGAATCAACTCATTCTTTTCGTTTCTTACCACTGTCATACCTCCCTTCTTGGGAACACATTGTACCGGACTTACCCACTTACTGTCAGAGATTGGGTACACAATTCCAGCATCTAGCCACTTTATGACTTCCTTTCTTACCACTTCTTCCATCACAGGATTTAGTTGACGTTGATGTTGTGCTTTGGGTTAATCCCATGGATATCAGCCATCTGCCATCCAATTGCTTTCCTCCTCCGCTTTAACATCCTCAATGTCGCATCAACCTGTAAGTCAGACAATTTTGCAGAAAGTATAACAGGCAAGGTTTCATTAGTACCCAAATAAGCATACCTTAGGTGAGCCGGTAGAGTTTTTAGTTCTAAAGTAGGGACTTCTTCTATTGATGGCTTTGGTGGGGTCCTCCAACTCGTGATCTAGTGACTCCACTTGATTCCTACGAGTGTGTACTAGTGCTAGATTTAAGCATGATTCAATCTCTTGAGCTTCAGTGTCTCCCTCTATTTCATGACCCACTAACACTCTTTCTAAAGGATCTTCGGGCACAACTACTTGTGAATCTACTATGCGATCAACCACAGTAATAGCAGACCACTCTTCATAAATAAAAGGTAATTTTAAAGCGCGGTAAACATCAAATACCTCTACCTTATCATGTGCCCTCATGGTTAGTTGACCAGTTGCTACATCAATCAATGCCCTACCCGTGGCCAAGAAAGGTCGTCCCAAAATGAATGGAACTTCATAATCGGGTTCAAAGTCTAAGACCACAAAATCTACCAGAAAAATCAATGAACCTACTTGCACTAACACATCTTCTACCATCCCCTTTGGCCTAGAAATGGATCTATCTGCAAGTTGGAGAATAACAGTGGTTCACTTTGGACTACCTAACCCAAGCTTTTGATACAAAGATAGAGGCATCAAATTTACCCTTGCCCCCAAATCACACAACCCCCAGGCATGAACACTTTGCCCAATTGTAATCTGCACAGTAAAACTACCCGGATCTTTTAACTTTTTGGGCAATCTATTTTGGATCCTTGAGCTGCACTCCTCAGTAAGTGCTACAGTTTCATATTCAGTGAGTCTCCTCTTACTGGCCACTATGTCCTTCACGTATTTAGCATACGTCGGGATACCCTGCAAAATGTCAACCAAAGGTAGATTAATGTGAACTTGTTTAAGGAGAGAGAGAAACTTACCAAAACATTCATCTTCATTCTGCTTTTTCAGCCTCTGTGGAAATTGAGGTGGTAATTTCTTTTGAGGAACGGGTACCTCAACATTGGAGATTTTTACTACCTCTTCCACCTTTTTTTCTTTGTTACTTACCTCAGTGTCTCTTTTCTTTGGAGCTAGTTCCTCTAATTGCAGCCCACTTCTAGTACTTACCGCATGCAATTGCTTTGAATTTGGCTTAGTATCACCGGGAAGCCCGCCCAGAGGACGCAAGTTCAAGGAATTAGCCACTTGCGCAACTTATTTCTCTAAACGCATTTGCGACATCTGGATGTTTCTAATGTTTTCATCATGCTTATCTATTCTAGCATTTAATTTGGTCCCTATTTCAGTCATGAGCTTTTGGAGTAGCTCTTCATTGGTCATTCCCCCTTTTGGTGCACTAGGATTTGGGCCTTGGTTAGAATTTAAGTATTGTTGCCCAACTCCTTGAGAACGGTATTAGTTAACCCCTTGTGCCTGATTTTGGTTTTGGTTACCACCCCATAAGAAGTTAGGATGGTTCTTCCAACTAGGGTTGTAAGTATTACCATAATTTTGTTGCACTCCACCCCTTTGTGTATTACCCACATAGTTTATGGAATCCGGGTTTGCCTCACATTGTTCGGTTTCATGAGTTCCACTTCTACATACCTCACACCAATTTGCTGCCTGTTGTACCATGTTTATTGGTGCCTGATTTAGAGCCATTTGTTTAATTTGTAAGGTTATGTTATGTTGCATTGCATCTAATTTGGCATTTATGGCAGTAGCTTGGTCTACATCTAAGATCCCTGCAACCTTTTGGGTGGGGGTTCTAGACATTTCCCCCTCATACCCTTGGTTCCCTTCTGAAAGTTTATTGAGTAGGGCAAAGAACTCTTCACTCGTTATGGATAGGGCTGTCCACCCGTTGCACTATTAAGAAGAGAACGAGCATTATAGTCTAAACCCTCAAAGAAAGTGTGAGCAAGTACCTCATTGGTTTGCATGTGGTGTGGGCAAGCAATCAACATTTGTTTGAAATGTGCCCATGCTTGGTACATGTCCTCCCCTTGCTTTTGAACAAAGTTTATTATCTCCCCCCTCAACTTCGCGATTTTCTTGGATGGGAAAAATCTACTCAGGAACTTCTTTGCTAGATCATCCCAAGTGGTGATGGAGTTTGGTGGCTCAGAGTCTAACTAACGTCTTGCAGCTCCTAACAATGAGTATGGGAACAAAGTCAACCTTACATAGTCTGATGAAACTCCAATTAGGATGTATGTATTGGTAATTTCAATGAACGTCCTAAGATGGATTTGAGGATCTTTATGGGGGACACCAGTGAATTGCCCATTAGTATAGATGATCTGTACCATGCTCTGCTTTAGTTCAAATCTACCCTCCCGGTGGAGGTTTTCTAATACTGGATGCCAAGTTGGCTGTGAGTGGGACTGCCACATCACGGACTGGTTTTGCGGGAACAACAGGCGGTACTCCTTGGTTATTCGGGTTCCTTGGGTTATTCACATTTTTCGAGTTATTCAGGTTGTCTTGATTATCATCATCAAAGTTTCCCGGAATACCTAACCCCAATTCTCCTTGTCGTCCCTGTTTCATTTTTTTGCGCTGGCATAAAACTCTTTCAGGTTCGTTGTAAGGTTCGACAAGATCTCCTTTCCGAGCCAGACCTGAAAATCAAGTACCTGCAATACACAAGATAAGATCAAGTAATTAATATTTGAATATATTAAGTGTAGACTTAAGAAACCTAAATATAAATCAATTTCTAATTCTCGGCAGCGGCGCCAAAAACTTGTTGCTCCCCAATATACACGCAAGTGTACGTGGTCGTGCAAGTAATATAGATTCTTAAAGAAACGAGTTATCATTCCCAAGGGACTTATGATCAACTTATATTCACTCACTTAAAAGTAAAAAGTAACTTTTTCAAGAGTTAATGATTTATTGTTTATCTACTAATAATTATGCACTACAACTTTGATATAATGTTTCAAGCAAGTTAAAAGCAATTCCAGGGCTGCAACATATACTGAATATCCTGTATCATATTATTAGCTTAGAATCAATTTCAGTTGTCAAGTTACTGGTTTATAGGGTTGATAGTATGATCCGGGTTATACACCTCTCGTCGCCTACCCCAGTTAGCTATCTAACTACATCGTTGAGCGGGGATAAATAGACTAACTGGTGAGCATTAAGATTTCATCCTATTTCATAACCAAGCAAGGTGTTCGTCTGGGTCACTCCTAAACACTAATCACCTCAATCTAATGGGTGGACCGAGCTCTCTATATTCTCTAGTCTATCTAATCTCTCCTCTCCCGATTTTAAGATTCAACACTAAATTTATCTTATGGTGCGCAAGCATAAAAAACTAAAACAAGAATATAGAAGTAACTTCTAATGACAACCGAACATTAATTCAACAACCTTAAATAGTTAACAATCAATTCGTAGCTACAGCCCCAGAACTAGGGCTTTTAGCCACTCATGCTATTAGAAAATAAGAAATTACCATAGTTCATGCAAATTCCAGAAAATAGAAGAGTTAAAGGATTAAAATCTATTACAAACTTGAATTCTTGCTCTTGCACACTAAATCAAAAGTTGAACGCCAATTATGGACCCCTAAGGATCTATTTATAATAGTAGGAAAAGTTGGGAACAAATCCTACTCAAATTAGGAATCCTATTTAATGTTTAAAACTTGGCAAATTCGGCAAAAGATGGACGTGTCGCGCCTCTCACTTGACTCTGACGTCCCCTCTTTGGCGTGTCGCGCCTCTCAGAGCGCCTGAGGAGGGACTCTGAAGTACCACCAGTGGCGCGCCGCGCCAACCACTAGTGGTTTTTGCCTTGGCCATTTTCTTGGACATCTTTGCTCCTTCTTTCTTCATTCCAACTCCAATTCCTTCGAGTGCTCCTGAAACAACTAATCATGTGCGTTAGTACACAATTATCCCAAGTTATACCAAAAATCAAGTTAACAACTAAAGATCATTCCTCAATAATCAATTCATAGGTCAATATATACAACTTAGGCATATAAATATGCCTAAGATCATACTGTCTTGATAAATACCTGCTTTCAGTTTTGGTATAGAGATCATTGTGGCCTCAATGGCCCAATCAGGACTTCTGTGCTAGTTGGTTATTTCTTTATATGAAATCTTGGGAGTAGTTGTTTCTTTTATAGATCTGTTGATAGGGGCCTTGCCGGCTGAGGGCTTAGTTTTACACCGAGATATACTTATTTGTTTTCTTGATTCCATGTGGCTGCCATGCGCTAGTAGCAAATGGTTTAGCAGGGTTGGGTCGAGCCTGAGTTTTGGCATTAGGATCCAGTTACACCCCTTGATTTTAGAGCTTGACATAACTCATCCTGTACTGAAAGTTATGGTCGTTTGAAGTTGACCCAAAACTCACAACTTAAGCATAACTTGTAAAATTTCAGATTTGGCTCTTCCCAAATCACTTCTTTCTAAATTTAGCTCTTTCTAAGGTGAGATTTTACAATATATCCCCCTTGGGAACATTCGTCCTCGAATGAGATCACTCCAAGTAGACTAGGGGTGGCAAGATCTAACACCCAGCTCAAACACCCAACATGCAATTTAACACAACATTTCAACTTAAAAAGTACCAAGAAAAGAATTAGTACCTTGATTGGGAATTTCTCCGGGCTCAAAGAGATGTGGGTAAATCTTCTTCATATCCTCATCAGCCTCCCAAGTAGCTTCCTCAACAAACTGGTTCCTCTATAAAACCTTGACTGGTGCAACCTCCTTGGTTCTCAACTTGTGAACCTGACGATCAAGTATCTCAACGGGAATCTCCTCATAAGATTGGTTGTCCTTAATACCAATATTTGTTGTCAGTATTATAAGTGAAGGATCTCTCATACACTTCTTCAACATAGAAATGTGAAACACTAGATGGACTGTTGTTAACTCTGACAGTAGCTCCAACTCGTAGGCTACATTGTCAATCCTCTTGGATATCCTATAAGGACCAATATATTGGGGACTAAGCTTCCCCTTCTTGCCAAAACTCATAACACACTTCGTGGGTGAAACCTTCAAATAAACCCAATCGTCCACCTCAAACTCCAAGTCTCTTCTCCTGCCATCTGTATAGGATTTCTGACGACTCTACGTTATTTTTAACTTTTCTTGAATAGTCTTTACTTTTTAACCAGATTTGGTAATGTTCACCGGTCAAAGTGAATAATGGATTTAAAGGTAGGTGATTGACTGTCATTTGTGTTGTAAGTTAAAAAATTTGGTCCTGTAAGCTCAACTAGAGGCTCTGATACCACTGTTAAAATAGAAACACTCAAGAAACTGAATTGAAGAATAAAAAATAGAGTGGACTTGTGAAATTCCAGCTATTAATTAATTTGCAAAAATACTGAATTTATACAAGGAAAAAATCTAACAATTTCCTATCTAGTAGCCACTTAGAAAGTGGATGGAAAACTGAATAAGAACATGTGCCCCTAACAGCCATAAAAGGGCCACTAACTTCAGAAAGTTAAGTAACTAAAGTTGACTAAGTTTAGCTTGAAAATAGGAACCACTAAACTGAAATAAGTAAAAAACAGTAAAAATAATAAGCTGAAAAAAATGTCAATTGTCTAACAAAAGCACGTCTACAAAGAAAGAACGAAAAAATAGTGAACCAAAAAGAAGCAAGTTAAACCAAATCTCTCTTTCCAGTAATCACCACTTACAACACTTGGTTTTTGTGTTATTAACTTGAGATTATAGGTGGATAAATTTCCATTTGTTGCATATTAAAACACTGCTAATGAAGTCATACTCTGATGGTTATTGATTCTTTCTTCTTCTTTTTTAAACTGTGGTTATTGATTCCAGGTGGAGTTGTTGAGATTAAAAGTTGTACGTTCAATTTCTATTAACATCCAAGTGATTGTTCAACTTAGTTGTTGATAATACTCCTTTTACTGTGTGCAAGAGTATTGACTTGCACCAAATGATACTTTGTTTTCAAAAATCCACACTGGCTTGGAGATGATTTAAGTAGTATGTAAGGATAATTTATAGTAGTGTATAGTCTAACCTATAATAGCAAACTTGTTATCGTTCTTACCGTATTATTTGTTACACTTTGTTCGAATGATTGTTTCATATGTATCATATTGTATTGTATTATGTTGTATTATATTGTATTGTATTGTTTTAATGAAACAGTGTTTGGATAGATTGTATTGTTCTCCGTCGTTACATAATGTCACACATCCATAATTTGAGTGATAAACCTACAAGAAAAGTAGGATACATGGTAGAGCTATTATGAAAAGGTAGGATAAATGATGAAATATGATTATTAATAATAAATAAATATAAAATGAGAAGAAAATATTAAGTAACGACGCGATCACACCAAATCGGTCGTTACATAAAATTGGTCTTTTTAATGTTACCTAATGATAGATTTAAACGATACGATACAATAGAATTTAAGTAATAGTTAAAACAAACATTATATTTAAACTAACAATACAATACAACGAATAACAACCATCCAAACAAGTTTTTAATGTTTACCCAAACATAGGCCTCTATAGGAATGTTTTGCTCAAGATTTCGAATGCAGTGTTAATGAGTGAAAAGTTCCAAAAAAAAAATAATAGAACTTAAATTCAAGTCATACATTGTTTGGGTACAACTTGATGATTCAAGTCATATATGACAAGAAAAGATATGTCTCATCAAGTGTAGTGTTATGAGGTCACGTCGAACTAATATTCTAAGCCACGCTTGTGCAATTAAGTTCTCTATTTCCATGTTAACTATGTAAAAAGAAAAGTATCACTAAGGAAGACTTCATAAACCTGACATCAAAAGATGTGTATTACATCAAGTGAAGGATGGGAGCTCATACTAGATGAGATCATTATTTATGATTCGAAGTTTAAGATAGAGGAAAAAAACCCCAAAAGTTATGGTTTGGATATCCTTTCCAAAGCTATTGCTGACTAAGAATGTGAAGGAATCCTTATTTTATTGGTGAAAGAATCCTTATTTTACGGCAACACACCTAATCATGACTACTATTAATAAGAGTATACCATGTGGTGCGAACATTAATGCCCTCGTTGACTTGATGTCTAATTAACCAGACCATGTTCAAATGGACATTGAGGGTGAGCTTTTTAGGGCTATTTGAACTGTGAAGGTAAATATTCAATATGTCAATGTACCTAAATATTGTACAGATTATGAGTTACAAGGTCATGATATACATGTGTCGACTTATGCACCCAGAACTAAGTCATAAGAGGCCTGACTTGTAAAAGGAGGAGTTCAAAGATATTGTTGACAAGAAGAAACAAATTTGTGTAACACCTCGTAAATTATATGCTAATGATCCAAATCATTTGTCCTGAGCGTATCAAATTAGACCAGGTGATATCTTACTTGTACATTTGTGTTAAGATTCATTCCTAAATTTGAGAAGTGTATCGGATGTGGTTTAAGGTCATAAGGGGACTCTAACAGCAATTCAAGTTCAAAGTTTCTCGACCAATTGAGTTTTTGCATGAGATCTAACTACCATAACTCTCCGAATATGAAGATTTAGCTTACCCATCAAGTTAAAGGTCTATGAATCTCCTTTCTAACGCCATTGATTGTTTGTCGATCCGAGTCTAGAGTAAAATGTTATGACTAATTTACCATAGATGCTTCAACATGGCAGTATGTGACGTCTAGTGTGACGACCCATCATACTTGGCCATCACACATGATCAATAGGACCGTTTATGGCATGTTTTGACAGCCTGAGTGACGGCCCACTATGAAAGCGATGGTTCGTCACTTAGACAATAATTAAACATGATTATTTTGTCTATTTTGTATGTTTGAGGAGGGTATTTTTGTCCTAAAATTTTTTGGGAATTTATCTAAATGACCTCAATACATCTTAGGAGGGTTAGATAATCAATTTTCTTATCTTCAATACTCTCATTCTCTTCCTAAATATTTATACGCTCAAGAACTTCAGGTGACACCAAACTAGGATTCATCTTCCAAGGTTCTTCTACAAGTTTCATCACTAAGCTATGTAACTATCTCCACGCGTGGAAACATTTTGTTCTTTCCCACGAACTCCATTCCATGTTTTCAAAGTATTTTCTATGAATAAGTTAACATTAGTATGAAATCCTATGTTCTATATTATTTATGAAATCCTAAGAACTCTACAAAAAAGTATCTAATTTCCATCATAATCCTTCACCCTTTTAGTTCTATAGATTTTCTCTATGAAATTACGAATGATAATGAAATTAAATACTTCTATCTTGAAAATTGTGTCCAATGATCTTCTAATGACTTTTTAATAATATTTTAATAGTTTCTTGATGAATTCTTGAAAATTATTATTTTATGAACCCTAGAATTATGAACTATGATTTTTCCCAAATATAAATCTTACGATGCTATCATATGTTTTCTTGACTACAATATTATGATATGATATATGTCTCTCATGAATGCAAAGCTACGATATATGAAATGTGGCCTCATGACGTGATGATATGAATGAAGTTTATGAACTATGATCCTTGAATATTATGAATATGAGTCTTCAGACTAATCCATGAACACATGAGCATAAGGGAGCTAAATAGTTAATCGAGAAGGCATAAGTCAAAATAATGAACGTTTGAAACTACGTTTGCCGACATGGCTTAAGGATCGTACCGTTAGTTTGGGTCATTCCTTATTTTATGCTCCCGATAAGGACTAGTTTTGTATCCACATGATATGTACACATACGTCTCATACCCAACAAGGTATGGGATGACTTAGTTGATTGATCGAGATCAGACTCCATACACTCACATGTTGATTTATCTCAGTTACACTACTAGACTCCCATGAAAAACTAAAATATAATGAAAGAGATATCATTTAGGCAGTCTGAATAACCTCATCTCTTAAACTTCATATGCTATGATTATGACTATGTTAACTGTTTCTACTGGTCTTGATAGGTATGT
Source organism: Solanum raphanifolium (assembly GCA_036250405.1). NCBI lineage: Eukaryota > Viridiplantae > Streptophyta > Magnoliopsida > Solanales > Solanaceae > Solanum > Solanum raphanifolium. Next base: position 14,817 of record JAJOOE010020457.1, read on the forward strand.
TTATATATGTTTCATTCTACCATTTTACATACAATACTATTACGTTCTTTCTGTCGAGGGGTGCTTCATCTTTTTGTTGATGCAGATTTAGGTATACATTTGCATGATCAGACCTCTCTCTATGTTCCATATCTTTTGCGAAATTTTGGTAGAACTTCAGAACTACATATACTATTTGGTCTAATTACCTGTGAGATAAGTATTGTAAGAGGCATAAACCACAAGTAGTAGAATAGAGGGGTGGACCACAAGTGTGGAAAGTTATACTACAGGATAAAAATTTCTTTATCAAGAAATTTAGTGGAACCCTAAGAAGGACATGTTAGTGTGTGGTACGATAAGGACACAGTTGGGGGCTTTGCATTATCTTATTTCTACTTCTCATGATCAAAATTAAGTGGATTTAATATAATTGTTGTTTAATGAAGATGTACAATATTATGAAGTATTAGCTGTTAATTTTAGTAGAGAGACTCGCAATCATATTTTGTAATATATGTATTACTGATTATAGAAATACACACATTATTGTCAAATTCTTAGAGGGATACATATCTTTGACTAAATTATAATATTTTGAGATGAATCCATCTTTCAAGAGGTAGCTACAAATGTAATATTGATGAGTCATATCAAGGTCACTTAGGAATTGGTTCTTTGACTTTTGTGTTAAGAATGAAGAGGGAGATTTGTTATACGTTAGACTACTTGAAGATTGTACTGTTAATGAGATTGAGGTTAAGGCTGTCGGGGTGGGATTAGACTATTGTGTATAGAATAGTTTAACTCCACTGATCATAAAAATTGATTCATTAACAACTCAAAAAGTTTTAAATGAAATTTGAGAGGTTCCATGATCAATTGCATGGAATGTTAAATATAATAAACAACAAATGCAGAATAATGAGATGGAGGTGGTGCACACACTCAGAGAGAAAAATACACTTACAGACTTTTACACTGGCCATGTAGATCATTTTACAGGTACTAATAGACAATGATTTCATGGCATGCAAGAGATTTCATAAAAAGCCAAGCAATTGTACAGTTAGAGAAAGAAAATATTCCTAATTTTCATAAAAGGAAATATCAAAACAAAACATTCAAGTTACCGGAAGAGGGATAAGGATGAGCTTCAGATAATCATCATAAGAAGATTTGATTAAAATTGCATAAACTAACTAAGATTCACAACATCAAAAAATATTTTCCTTGATGAAATTGGAGTACAACGCCTGAAATTCTTTATCTTAAATAGTGATATCAACTCTTGTGAGGTTCAACCTATTGAGTTAATGAAACAAAGGTTGAATAATAAAGAAATTTAAGAGGAAACTAAAGGGTGCTAGTAAATTATTGTGAAAAGGCTTGAATAAAAATTTAATGTTTGTTCCAAATTTGCAATCATAAATGATAATCAATTTCAAATCAACCAGAGTGTGATTTTAAAGAGAATTTTGTCTATCACATACCTCTGAATATATCTTAAAACTACATCAATCAAGTTGAAGGAATATTCAAGGGTATTGAGTCATGTCATTAGTGAGATATTTGATGTCTATGATTATATCACGGATTTGAATGTTTTTGGTTCTTAGTTGTATAGTCGGAGGTGGGTAAGCTATGAAGGAGGTTCTCTTGATCAGCGTCTCATCAGAATTGAAGATGACGCCTTCGGAATTTTTAGTGTGATGAAAACCCGACTAACTGAAAATGAAAGACTAGGACTTCTCATTTTTAGCTTTTATTTTATTTTTATTTTATTTTTATTTTAGTTGGTTTCGTATTTTTTTTATTGTCGATTTTGGGCCACCTAAAATCATGTGCATATTTTCTTCTCTAATAACTGGCCCAATTTTTGAGCTACTTCAATTAAAAACTCTCAAAGAAATATATATATATATATATATATATATATATACCATTCTTTCAAATATTGAAAATATTGCAAGAGATCTGGACATGTTATTGACAAGTGCCACAGACTTTATGGATATCCATCTAACTTCAATTTTACCAAGGGTTCTAGACCTAAGAAAGTTGTTGCTACTGCAAACTCAGATCTTCAATCAGATCAGGTTATTCCTTCTCAGGAGTCTCACAATTTTGAACCTCATCAGTATTCTAGGACTCCTGGATTAACAAAGGCTATATATATATATATAACCTGTTTGGCCATGCGATATGAAATTATGATTTGAAATCATGAGATGAAGTTGAAGTTTTGTTTGGGGATGCGATTTAGACTTTTTATGTTGTATGCTTTCTCATAAATATAAAAACCCCATAAGTTGTAAAACTATTAAAATTGTCCCAATTATTTATACAATCTTACCAAATAAACAAAAGTTTAAAAAATCCATAAATACACTCTCACAAAATTATTCTTTAAAAATACAATATCTATTGATCAAACTTTAATTCAATAAAAACATTTAAACATATATAAGTTTTGGTGTACTAGTCTTTAATATAGTCATCCCACAACATAGTACGAACAATTTTTTCATGTTGAACTTGCATTTCTCATTCATATGATTAAGAAGACAAACCAACATTGTTACGTCAATTTGGTTGGTAAATAAATTTGATAAAAAATAATGAATTTGGTGAATATAAATGGTAAAGTAAAAATTGATTTGAAGTAATAATAAATTATATATTAGTGAGAATACTCATTATATGAGATGTAAATGGTTTAAAAAGTAATGATATGAATTATAAATTTAATTTACATATGAAATAAATGGTTAGTAGATATATGGGGTTGTTTTTACAAAATATAAATTTCTCGATCAATTTTTTTATTTGAAAAATCCCAAATCGTTATTTGTAATTCTCAAATCATGATTCTTGGTGAATATGAGATTTTATCTCATGAGATGAAATCAGTGTGAAATCACATGTCAAAACAGTGATTTCAATATCGCATGTCCAAACGCCTACTAAATATCTTTTTGTGTTGATGTTATTATAGAAAGATAGAGTTTTTTCTTACGGTTTCCTCATCTATTTGTTTAGTTCATTTATTTTGGGGAAAAATAATAAATATACCCCCCGAACTAACGTAAATGATATTTAAATACCCTTCATTATACTTTTAGGACACTAATGACCTTACCGTCCAAATTTTGGGTTGTATATACCCTTTGATTTAACGGAGAGACACGCGTCATAATCTTAACGATCTATACAAAATTTATTTTATTTTTTTATCCATAATTAAAAAGTTCACCCAAAAACTCACCAGATAATTATAACCCGAGAAAAAAACCCTCAAAAGACCCAATCCCAAGTAAACTCCATTTTTCTTTTCTTCATAATTCCATCAACCAACTGCAACCAATTACCACCCCCACACCGGAACTTCAAGACACCACCGCGACTCATCTTTTTCGACTAAACTCCACAAACCAAATCACTTCTAATTGCTAATTAACTCAGCCTCCCTCGCTCCGGCGAAATCAGCGATGCAGCGACCCTCGGCCACCATAAAACTTGACCATCTTGAATTCGTCTCACCTTCATCGCTGTCCCAGTAGCACCGATGAACAGAACCAACAAACTTCAAATGGATTTATAATCACAAAAGTTATATCCTTTTTTTTGCCTTAGTGAATTTCGAATTTATAAACAATTGGGTGTTGTCGATTTTTAGTAGCCGGTGATTATTTAGTAATCAAAACCTCTCACTAATATCTCACAAGTTCAAAATAAATCGATAAGTCTCTCGTCCTTTCTCCCATCTTCTCCCTATCCTTCTCGAAATCAAACATATGATTATTGTCTCACTTTTTGTGCTACCTTCATCAGGTTTATCGATTACATAAGAGAAGAGCATTTATACTTAGAGGTTTTTTCGGTTATAATATGGGTGTGGGTTTTTTTGTTTGTGGAGCTTCCGGCGAAGAAGATGAAGTCGCAATGGTGTGGTGGAGTTTCTGTGTTGATCTATTTTGTGGGGGTGTTTGGATGGTGGAACAATGAATAAAGGGAAAATGGGTTTATTTAGGTGTGGGTCTTTTGCGGGTATTTTTTGGGTTATACTTATCTGGGTGGGTTTTTGGGTGGACTTTTAAATTATGGATAAAAAATTAATAAATTTTGGATAGGTTGTTAAGATTATGACACGTGTCTCTCTGTTAGTTCAAAGGATATATTCAACCCAACATTTGGACGGTAAGAACATCAGTGTCCTAAAAGTATAACGAAGGGTATTTAAATATCATTTACGATAGTTCGGGGTATATTTATCCTTTTTTCCTTTATTTTTTCATCTGAGAGAAAATTATTTTGCAAAGAGAGGTTGTGCAGTGATAACTGTTTTCTCTTCACTTTAAAATAGAGATAAGAGAATCTCAATTTGATCTTTTATCTGTAAATCTATTATATCGGATCGGTCCACATAGCCAACCCATGACCCAAAAAACTTAAAATATAGTTTGTTACAACCATCTTCTATTCTATCAAGTTACTTTATTTTCTCATTCAAATGGAAATTGACGTTCTTGCCTCTTGGCCAACTTGAAATTGTTTCGATAGGACTAGGGGTGTACATGATCGGGTTGGTTCGGGTTTTTCAAATATCAAATCAAATTATTTGTGTATGATTTTTAAATCTATAAACCAAACCAAACCAATAAAACTTGAGTTTTTCAACCTCGGGTTTTTTTGGATTTTTTCTGGCTTTTTGAATTTTTGGGCTTTTCCAGTAAAGTATTCATACAAACATATAATTTACTTGTACTTCAAATATTTCTTTAGTCCTACCAAAATACAACTATCTAAGGTGTTTCTTCAGAAAATAACACAAAATATGATATGAGTAATGACACAAAAATATCCAACAAAAAATAATAATAATGAAATCGCGTAAAACAAATATTGCAAATTAACAAGTCATAATGAAAATGATCATAATTTAAAAGTACTAA
>JAJOOE010020458.1:0-20124 GCA_036250405.1 Solanum raphanifolium
GGCATACACATGATTTTTTGTAAGGAGTGTCACCTTTTAAAATGAAAAATAATAAATAAAATAATGTGATGTCATTTGTTTTTGAAAAAAAATGAACAAAAATACAATTCGCGCTCACTATTATACCCTTTCTAAAAAGAAATATTTTTAAAAAAATTATAAAATAAATTCATGAGTTTTTTTATTTTGAAATGTATTCAAAATAACTTTTAAAATTAATTGTTTCATCAATTGTTTTTAATTAATTTTATTGGTGAGAAAGAAGGTGAAAGGGAAAAAAAATCTCTAGAATTGAACACACGGCCTATATTTTAAATAAATTATAAAATAAATTCATGAGTATTTTTTAATTTTGAAATGTATTCAAAATAGCGTTTTTAAAATTAATTGTTTCATAAATTGTTTTTAATTAATTTTATTGGTGAGAAAGAAGGTGAAAGGAAAAAAAAAACTCTAGAATTAAATACACGACCTCTACCTTAGAATTAAGGTGCCTGACCAGCTAACTAGATGTACATTTGTGCCAGGAGTGTCACTACATATATTAAGTAAATTTTTTCAACGAAGTAGTATCACGTGACACCCTTAGGACCTACATATTTTAGTATTGGAAAAAGATATTTTTCTGCTTCTACTTCTAGTTTTCTTTTAAGAAGCAAAAACTTTTAGCTTCTTTTCAATAACAGAAAAATTGCTTCCTCTTTCATTTAAAAACAATTTTACAGGTTTTCCTAACACCTAATTTTTCAAAAAAAAAAAAGTTCTTTTCTCAAAATAAATACTTCTGGGATCCCAACAACAATGCCAAACATACTCTAAATATAATTAATGTACACACACTTTGTTTAACATTATTCTTATACGCTCTACCAAACAATCCGTTAGTCTTTTTATTAATATCTAGACTTTGTTTTTTGTTTCTTAGAGAAGGGGTTTCGAAATTTCAAAGAGTCCACCAAGTATACCCAAAATCCACCACACTTTAGTCCTTTCTTTCTTACAAAAAAGATGAGTACAAAATTACAACATAAAATAAAAGGCCGCCATGAGGACCAAACCATCTCATAAACCAATAAGATACGACCACGTAAACATAATGACGTATTTATTTTAATAATTTGTAGAAATATAAGGGGGGGGGGTTCTATAGCTAATCGATGGTGCTATTTGAATCACAACAATTTATGGATCAAAACCCTCCCTTTTTTTTATAGTTTCTCTCTCTCAAATCCCAAACCCTCTTTCTCTCTCTACATAGCCTTGACTTGGTGGCGGCTGACACTCTCTCTCATACCTCGAGTTTTACCAAGTACTATTTTTTGAAGATCTATCTCTGTTATGGCGACAATTGCTCCTTCTGCTGATAGTAGCCTTATCATATCGGTATTCATTTGTTCTATATTTTGATTTTTACATGATATAGGTATCTCTATAGGTCTATGTGATTCAATCTTTATCTGTCTCTATAGATCTGAGCTTGTCATATAAGATGTTGTTATCTGCGTGATTTTGATTTTGTTTGACGAGTGGTTTATGTGTAATTTGTCTAGAAAGAAAAAGAAAATCTATTTTTCTATTGTTTTAGTGGGTTTATGGTGTATGCTGCTTTAGTTTTTTTTAATAAAAAATATATATTTTGGAGCTGCTTTATTGGTTTTGATGTGCGTATATTCAGCTTACATGTGTGTTGGAAAATTGGATAGATGATTTGGTGATGTATAAATTGGTGTTTTATGTGCTTGATTGAGATAGAGGTTTTGAAGTGTTTCATAGGCTAATTTAGTAAATTTGTATAATTTGATAAGATGTGTGTTGCTCAGTAAAAGCTTAATTAGATTATTCTTGGCTTAGTTGCTAATATTTATTGTCTAAGTGGCGAACGAGAGTTGTTCCTTTACTTTACTGCTATAGAAACTGCAGATTTGTTGCAGAAGTTGTCATTAGATTCTTAGAAGAAGCTTGAAATTACAGAGCCAAAAAAGAAGTTACCCGTTAGTGCTTTCTGTGAACTCTTTGTCTCGGTCAATTAGTCTATAGTTCTTAATTTGAACTTTTGATCCTTTTTCAGCCCTTTGTGGACTCAAAAGATGTTGGGAATGGTCAGACCCAGTCAATAGATCGATCTGTGACCCCTCTGTTGTTGGATTTCATGGATCCAACTGTGTGCTATGTTCCTAATGGTTATACCTCTACAACATACTATTATGGTATGTTAATATCTCTGCAATAAATTTACTATAAGTATCTCTGGTAGGACCTTATTTAAATAAGTCACTTTTGTTAGGTTAATGATGTTCTGTTTATTTACTTGTTAGCACATCACTTGGTTAATACTAATGTTCTTCTTTATTCTACTATATGATATGATGGTTCTGGTAATGAATGGGAGGAATATTCACGATATGTAAATCCAGATGGAGTTGAGATGCTTGTAAGTTATTTTGTTCAAACGTGTTTTGATGTGGTAATCGATTTGCTTTCTAGATTAAACTTTTGGTGTCACAAGATCTTTTATGTTGGCTAGGCTTGCCTTATAGCTTAAATAAATTATTAACCAACTTTTGCTTATGTTTTTGTTTTCATATGTTCAAATTGCAGGGAGCTTATAGGGACAACGGGTCACTAAGTATCACCCTGGCTATAGTTATGTTGCCTATAATCCATACTCGCCTGCTACTTTCCCTGTCTCGACAGTGGAGCATGATTGCCAGCTATATGGAGCACAACATTACCACTATCCATATTTCCTGCCCCTTCCTCCAACTAGTACTCCATAGGCTAACCAAGCACCATTATCTGTGGATACTACCAATGGAAATTCTAATGGCATTGCAAATGGTGTAAAGGGATATATTGTTCCTACGTCTGTGAGGCCTGCATTCCAGAACTCATCCTTAAATACTAATGGTTCTTTTGGACGGGGTGCCTTTCCTAGGGGAGTTGCTTCTAGTCATCAGGATCCTAGATTTGGATTTGATGGTGTTTGATCTCCCATTCCATGCCTAGATGGGTCAATGCTCACTGATGGACAAGCTAGGCCAGTGGTGGGTAATTCTATTACACCATCACTTTCAAATGGTAGTGTTGTTCCGTCGTCAAAAGATCAGAATGTTCATCCAAATATAATGGTATGTTGCTTTTCTTGAATATTGATATTGATATGTTCTTGCCTATTCAGAAATGAAAGGTCTCCTTAGAGAGACTCAGGACCTTATTGGCCCTAAAGATAATTAACTTTTTTTCATAATAATTTCAGTTTATTTAAAATAAGAAGTTCGATTCTGAATTTGAAATAACAACTTATAACCTATTTTCCAACTCCAAAATTCCAAATAAAATTAAAAATATTTGATTTCTATGGCTAAATGTCTACTTATAATGTACTCTAGGAATTGGAGACAACAACTGCTTGAAATGGTTCTCTTCATATCTATTTGGATTCTCTGATGATACTGATTTTATTGTTTCATTGTCGGGGCTTGCAACATCCTAGGCCCTCGTCTGGCTTCAATACAACTAATGGATATATGAATATATTGTATCCTAACAAATATTATGGTGGGCAGTATGGGAATACGTTCAGTTCTGGCATAGGCTTTGGGTCTTTCACGACCCAGAACGTCGTGATTGGCACCTACAGTAATCCTCCGGTGGGAGAATCATTAATACTAATTAGCTAACCCAGGAACTAAATAACTTAATCAATTACTAGGCATTTAAAGATACAGAAGCAGGTTTAAATGCAAGAGTCAAATAGAGTTCCCATAAACTCCAAAAGTCTAACCACGATTAACAAAACATTGCGGAAATTATTCCCTAGAACCTGAAAGTCAATGTACTAATACTCTAACAAGGAACCATAAGTCTAAAGAAAATAGGTACAACCCAATTAAACATGTGAATATCTAAAGTGCTAATCTAAGTCCGGATAAGATGGACTGAGCAAAAGGAGAACTCATGGTTGCCTGGAAGAACTGGCTCACCCTTGAATTCGAATCGATCACTGGTCTTCTAAACGAGGTATGTCAGTAACCGCTTGAAGATGCCCTGTACTCAACAAAGAAAGAGCAAGTGCATTATCAGTACACAACCACAATGTACTGGTAGGATCACGTGGCTATTCCAATAAGTAAAACATATACAAGTAACCCATAACTTAATAAAATAGGCATATACCATACATATACAATATTAGTCATCTTATCAGGATCAACGAACAATTCCACATTCTCAAAATACATCTATATAACAAGTCAATGGTCCTCTCATGGAACCAACACCCAAACTGTTAGTGTACCGGTACGTGGTACCCGATCCAAGTTAGAGTGTCGGACGTGACACCTGATCCCATATATGTGCCGAAGCGTGGCACCCGATCCAAGTTAGTGTGTTGAAACGTTTCACCCGATTCATTCAACAAGCCACAATCACAATCACAATGTACATTCTCATAATCATACAATCAAGTGCTGGTTCATGGCATGCAATCGTTCATTCATACTCATTTACGATTAGTGTGATCGATAATGCAACATTCGCATCATGCAAGTATAATAACTAAGTAATTACTAACATACATCATACCAATATGAAATCACAGCCATCACCTACCTCGAACAAAGCTTGAATCTTTCTAAGAAACTTGATTCTTCCCTTTTCGGATTCTTTCTGCTTTCTCTAGGTCTACAAACAAACAATTTAATATGGGGATCAATAATTAAGGTTTAATTTACCTGGATTATGACAAGCCTAATAACCCAAGACCCAAGTTATGATCCTAAGGTGCAAGTAGGGCTTTTTCCCACCATCCAATTAGTTCCAATACCCTCCCCCAATAATAATTACCCATGAATTTACATTCTATGGATCGAAAAACGGATTCGGGGAGTAAAAACCTTACCTTTAGCATCAAGAATGGTGAAAAATTGTCAATAAGTCGCCTTGGTTTGTCTGTCTCCTAACTGTTAAGAACGAAGATTGCAAAATAATGACGTTTTGGGGTTTATTTCCGACTTAATTTGCGACTGGCCCGCTATGGCGGCCCCATCCCTCCACAGTGACCCCGCCCTAGCGGGAATAATTCCGCCTTAGCAGCTTGCTCGGAAACAAAGATCTAATTTAAGAGTTCAAACCCCCATTTCACAACACACCTTCATCCCATGCCACTCAGAAACTGCCCTTTCATGCTAAGATCAATTTCGGGAGTTCTAATTGCCTGAATTTGATTTGATAAAGTCGTACGGGTTCCTTAACGTCTTAGCAATCCACTCATGCGATTAAATTCATTATTATAACTTCATTTTTTAGTAGGTTTCCCTAGACCTCACTAACTCTGATTTTGTCCAAATCTGGATTAGGTTACGAAATTTCAAGTTTCTACGAAAAAGTTTCTGATCCAAAAATTTTCCCCGATGGATTTTCTATAACAACGGGAACATGTCATTACAATAGATACCAATTTAACCATTGATATGCTCAAATTACACCTCCCTAAAGAAGTATAAGCAATCGTTGTCAAATAAAGAACCCAACTTGTAGGTTAGGGTCGATCCCATGAGGAATACGGTTTAGACTTAAACTTAACTCACTATTATATTCGTTTAGTCAACTTATTTCTGAGACAAGTAATTAAAGGGGGGGATTTGTGTAAGCAAATAACCGAATGTTGTTAAGTAACAAGTGAGCTAGATTCAAACTTTATTGTATCAATGAGAGAGAGAAACTAGGGTGTATGTGTTCCCCCCATAAGCTCTTAACGCGATAATCCTAATAATAGTAATCATTTTCTAGTGAATCATATGCAAAGTGGTAAGATATGTATCCCTAAGTGATTGGTCCTCAAAATAGGAAATTTCACTTCGCACCTTGATCCAGCTACGTGTGTATAATTTACTAACCCTTACCTTTACCTCAGATTAGACATCACATCAATGTATGACTTAGTTTTCACCCTCACACCAATTGACATTAGACTATTAGATAGAACCACACTAAATCTTTGTTGATAATTATTTTCTTATTAACTACCTCCTTGGTCCGGCAAGTAGCAACAAGGTGAGTTCTAATGCGTGCACTCGTTAAAAAAACTTCTAAGTGAAAGAATTACCAATGCATGCATCAAAACTATTCAAGAATTACTTAGGTATTATTCATACGTTGTTAAGCGCTCACGGTTCCCACAACCCTAGTTGTGGATTTAGTTACTCATGCTTGGAAGAATACAATTCATATTTTGATAAAAATAATTCAAAATATAACACCTCCATGGGTGGATCCTTCTGCAGATTTTCAGCTGTCATCTTACAATTCCACGTCCAAGCATATTTCGTGCAAATATAACACAAAAACATTAATTCCTAACACAATATGGCCCTAGACACACACAACTCTTAAGTGAAATGTATCAAAAATACCATAAACTCCCGGTATATCAACACCCTCAACTTAAACTCGTTGTTTGTCCTCAAGCGACACACTAAACTCTAAATGACACTTATGTAGAAGCAGACATACAAACTCAAACAATCACACGGCTCTTTCAATCCATTCCATTTTCTCAGTGCAAATCTTTTCTCTTAGACTCAACAAGCTAACTCATGCGAATCAAGATATGACAAAGATCGGCCAATAGACACCACAACATACACTTTCTCACAATCACCAAGTTACCAACTTTCCGACAATGTAACTTGGGCCCTCACTTCAAACAAAATCCTTTTCACACAAAAGATATGAATTTTGAGTTTTAGGATTCACTCACGCTCAGAAGTAACTTCAAATACAGTTAGTGCTCAATACCATAGGCTTGCCCTTATTTTCACTGCTTAGACTCTCCAAACTAGTTGCTAGGATCACTATAGGACTTTCTTAGCTTGTAACACAGGCTCAGGGTCAGGTGTGGTACATTTGGGTACTTTTTAGTGACTTTCTGCCTTCCTTAACATTACATTGGCTTTTTACCTCTTTTCTCGATCTATTTTTCACATCCTTTCTTTTTACTTTCTTTCCCTTGACTCTTTTCAACATGGATGTGACTTTCGACTTTTTGATTCTTATTTTTCACTTTTGTTTTCTTTTTCTTTATTTTTTCCAACACTTTTATATATCATTTTTTTGCTTCTATTGCACAAAGCCACATCCTTTTCTATTTTTTCTTCTTCTCTTTTCAACACAAAACTCTTTTCATACCCTTTTTTATTCGGTTTCCTCTTTCATAGACACCCTCAACTTATGGATTTTACATTAGTTGAGGTGCACAATATCCGATGTCGTACCAGGGCCAAAATTAAGGTAACTTTTGACTTAGCCACCTTCAACTTAGACTTTTGGCCTAAGTCAAGGTGCACATGTCCAAGGAGGGACCGGTGCCAAGACAATTATTTAAGGGAAGGTGAGTTAGGTGAATCAAAAGAAATGGTCTATGTAAGGCTCAATTATTTGGATCAAAAGGGAACATTGATTTCATTTGGTCGGATCATTTTAGGCTAAAGTGGACTAATTTGACAAAGGCCTATGATCACTTCCCAACTTCTAGCCTAGATCACCTTAGCAGGACCAACGGGGCAAGGTCTAGATAGGCATAAACTGTCTGAACATTCAACTTTTCTCACACACTCTTGGCTCATTGTTTCACTATCAGATTATCAGATTACCCAGTTCAAGTTTTAGCTTAAGTCAAGAGGTCAAATTGGTTCCTTATCATGTCACATTGAGATCCAACACATTCAACTCATCAAGACTATCGATCTAGCACATTTCAACATTTTTGGACAGGGATAATTTATTTCATGTTTTTTTTATGCCATCATGCTTTTATTTTTCTACTTACTCCTACACACACATCCTAAACATGTCGGTTCAACATAAATTAAAACAGTCTCTTGGGGGAAAAGAACACATGCAAGAAAACCCCAAGAGAGGATTATGAGTTGGGTTACTCAAACTTCACCCTATCACTCACAATCCATTTACCCCACTCCCAACAAAATAGAGTGAAATTGTCCTCAATGCACAAAAAGTAAAAACATAAATGATAGGGTGAAGCAAACCTGTGGCGCATTGCACCGAAGACCTCTTAACAAACAGGTGGGTCTGGTTTCCCGGAGCCCGCTGGATCAACACTCGTGACACCATTAGTAGTGCTCGCATCTACCATCTTAGCACCCTCAGTAGTGCTAACATCAACTCTCACCGCACCATTAATAGTGCTCACACTGCTAGAGGCACCAACACCAATCTTCTTAGCCTGCTGCTGCCGCAACTCCTCGTCAACTATGGATGCCCTCCGGGATGCCTCAGTCTGCTGGCGCTCCCTCTTGCTAGCTCTCCCAGCCTCAGTGTCATCAGAAGTACAACTGGAGCGGGCGCGCTTCCCAGCATTATGGGAAGCATCAGGCGGTGGCATACCATCTCTGAATAATGCACTCAACATCGTATCATCAATCGGTGTTGTAGGGGCGAACTCAGGCTCAGTCTCTGGTGGAGAAAGAAGTCCAGTGATATCAGCACAGAGGCACTCTATCTCCTTCTGGAGAGTGTTCACATCAACAGTCGGGGATGGCCTCTCTAGGACTCTCAACTCAAAGGCATCCAAGCGCTTATGAACGACATGGACCTTCTGTTCCATCATGTGCTCCATCTATTGCTCAATCCTAGTCGTGGACTCCTCTATTGCAAGATGCATCCAAGGCCTCACATGCTGAAATAGTGTAGCCATCTGGGCCTCCAGCTTCTGGACACGGGCTAGAGGCACGGTAACAAACCCTAAAGAGAGGGTGGCTCTGGAGGAGCTAGGGGCCTAACTAGCGGCCGGAGATGGGGAAGTTGGGGCATCATCTGTAGTGGCTGGAGGGGCAGGATCATCAACCTGCATCTGCTACAAGATCCGCTCCCAATGTTGGCACCTCAACCTGTGGCTCCTTACGAGGTGCAACTTCATTTACCTCAACCCGAATCAGGCCTATATCTAGGGTCTTGGTCGCCTGAAGCAACCTGTCACAGTGCCAAACCGATACACCAGTATCCCTGCAAAGCTGGAAAATGAGGCAAGGGAAGGGTAAGGTGGTGGTGGCTTTGAAGGCCCTATTATGTATCTCCGCAATCAGCATGCATGGAAAGTCTACCTCCAACCCAGCAACCAAAGCTGCAACCATAACTTCTCGGTCCCATGTAAGTACATTATCTACCTGAGTAGAGGACACACGATTCTGCACCATCAACCAGAAGAATTTGGCCACAAATGTCTGGGTGGCCTTCTTGATACCCACGCTCGGGGTGCTGACCCACTCGGCACACTCTCTGTCCGTAGCAAGATGATGGGCTAACCAGCGCAAAAGCGACTCCCGTTGCTCGGCATTCCTCTGAAATGCCCCACTCCGAACAATGTCCATATGATAGTCGAACTCAGTCGTGTTGATAGGCAGAGTGTAGCCTGGACCGTAGAGGAACCTGTGGAGATTAGTCTTTGATATGTCGACAAAGTACCCACGCACTAATATAGCCGTGAGTGGAGACTGGCTGCGGGCTTGGCCCGTTTGTCGATCGATCCTCTGAGGGAGGCATCATAGGAAGCATATAACTCCCTAACTATCTCCTCACTAAAGCACCCTGGGCTACAGGCCATCCATTCACATCTATATCTCTGAAAGAGCTTGTGGATGTCGGGCGCGGTATGGAGGCTGCCTGTGAGAATCCGGCGCTCCTCGGTGACTAGTCGAGCCATCCTCTCATTCTCAGTCAGCATGCGAGCATCTCTGTATATCTGGTACTGGCCGCTCACACACCATTGGTTTGGCTCCTCAGAAACTGGTGCAGGATCAGTGTTTGGAGTCACTGTAATATCACCTGCACTATAAGGATGAGGTGTTGACTCCAATAGAATTGGAGCTGGATACGGAGCCGGAGCCTGAGGCGGACTCTGAGCCAGCCGGTGAACCAATCAGTGTATTCCCCTCATCAGACTGGGGGGCAGTGACCACGTTGGGAATCACAATGAACAAGGAACGAAACAAAACAAAATTTGAAACAAAATCGATTCCTCGTGGTGCGAGGAGCAAGATGGGAGGTCCTAGTAATGGGGGGAATATACTCAGTTTCCCCCGTGTCCTCTTCAATGATCAATTTTTTAGAACAAGGAACGAAACAAAACAAAATTTGAAAAAAATGTTAGACAGTAGCAACAGTGTCCATCTACAATGGGTACCTACGGTCCGTGGATGGACCTATGGCCTGTGGGTCCCCGTCGTAAGTCAGAATTCCCAGATGTTGGGTCTCTGATAGGAACCACGAATGTGCAGAACGGTCCGTCGATGGAACGACGGACCGTAGTCTACCTTCGTGGTTCCACACTTAGTGATTATGTCATGTGCAATAGTCCCATGGACCCGACTTACGGTCCGTAAGTTGACCTACGGTCCATGAACTGGGTCTCGTGGGTCAGGTCTATGCCAGGTATCAGACATGCCTCAGTTTATACTCCTTATTTCAACAAATAACTTAATCAACCTAGGTCTAATCATGCATTTCAACACAATATATGGTAGTTTGTCATCGTTAGAGTTCTGATTGCTCACAATTTTGAATTTTTAACATACCGAACTAGGAACCCTAAATCAAAACTTCCATCTAGTCGTTTTACTCTGATTCAGTTAGTTTTAAGAGACTACACACTCACATACCATCATACCAAGGGTTATTCTGGCATACAATTCAACATTTAACTCTACAATTAACAATCCTAACAACCCAAGGTCAAGTTCCAACTTCGTGACTTCATAATACAACAATGAACAGTGAATTCAAAGTCAGGGTGAAGTCATTTACCTTTCAAGAAAGTGAAGTGGGTGAGTGTGTGATGCAGTGAACTCCTTAGACCTTTTTCAAACCCTTTGACACTGAACCCGGACCGAGAGATCTTTTGCGAGGAGGAAATGGGGTGATTTTTGGGAGAGAAGAAGGAAATTATGGGAGATGAGAGGATAAGTATGGAAGATGAGAGTGATTTGGGGAGTTAATATGGGAGTTTTTGGTATCTGGAGGGGTTAGAAATGGTTAGGTGGGAATTTGGGTAGTGGGGGATGAATTTAAAATAAAGAGTTTTTATTAAAGGAGGGTCCGGGTCGGGTCAACAGAACCCTAGGTTTGGACCCACGAGACCCCATCTATAGGCCGTGGGTCAACCTACAGATTGTAGGTCGAGTCCGTAGGTCACACAGACACTTAGAATTTTGGAGGACTTACCTAGGGTCTACGAACACCATTCACGGTCCGTGGATGGTCCCACGAACCGTTGATGGGGTCCGTAGACCTCTACACAACCTGTTTTCTACAAATTCAGTTATTCGTCCCTGCACATCTATCAACCATGAGGTCTTTCTTTTTACATTTTGTGGACACTTTTTAGACACGAACCTTATTCTATATCTAGCCAACACTAATACAAAAATAAAACACCTATCTAAAGAATTACAGAAATTAAAATAAAAGAATAAAACTCCTATAACGAAAAGAAAAACCTATAGTTAGCTAGATTGTACATCTTGGGTTGCCTCCCAAGCAGTGCTTGATTTAACGTTGCGGCACGACGCAGTCCCCTTGATTACTCAGACTTCATCAAGGTAGTAGGCCTCAACCACTTCTTGCACACTCTCCTCTTTCTCCATGAAGACCTTGATCCTTTGCCCATTCACCTTGAACCTTGTTCCCTCCTTGTTCTCGAGCTCAACCGCTCCATGTGGGAACACTTGAGTGACTATGAATGACCCGGTCCACTTGGACTTGAGCTTGCCAGGAAACAAGTGCAACCTTGAGTTGAATAGAAGCACCAGATCGCCCACAACAAATTCACGCTTTTCAATATTTTGATCATGATACTTCTTCATCTTCTCCTTGTACAAGGCTGAACTTTCACAATCTTTTAGGCAAAACTCATCAAGCTCGTTCATGTCATTCACTCTTTGACTCGATGCGGCGCCTCAATCCAAATTCAATTTCTTTAGCGCCCACATAGCCTTATGATCTAGCTCTATAGGCAAATGGCACGACTTCCCATATACAAGTTGGTAGGGGGACATACCTATGGGAGTTTTGAACGCGGTGCGATAGGCCCATAGGGCATCATCAAGCCTCCTCAACCAATCAGTTCTATTTACATTCACAGTCCTTGCAAGGATTTGCTTTATCTCTCTGTTGGACACTTCAACTTGCCTACTAGACTGCAGATGGTAAGGAGTGGTTACATTGTGACGGACTCCATATTTCACTAGCAACACCTTCTATTACAAAAGTGGGAACCTCTATCGCTAATAATCGTCGTAGGTGTACAAAATATGGAGAAGATATTCTTTTTCAAGAATGCAATAATCACATCAGCACAAATATGGAACAAATAAGGCTCATCCCAAAGTAACTTCTTCACATCATGCATAAACTTTTTACTTTGGTGAAAAGACAAATCTGATGGAACTAGATCACTTGCCAAGTAGTTAGCAAAGTCTGCGAACCAAGGAATCAGATCATGAGAAGCAGCTAATACATGTTCTTCTGGAAAAGCATCATCAATTTCAGCCCCATCTCCTAGCTTGAGCATAGCTTCTTCCTCTAATCTGGACAAGTGATCGGCAACTTGAATTTCTGTCCCCTTTTTATCTTTCACCTCAAAATCGAACTGTTGCAACAACAACACATATCTAATCAACCTCGGTTTTGCATCCTTCTTAGCCATCAGATACCTCAATGCAGAATGGTCAGTATGCACTATGACCTTAGTACCAAGCAAGTAGGATCGAAATTTCTCGAATGCAAAAACCACAGCAAGGAGTTTCTGTTCAGTCCTTGTATAGTTCTTTTGAGCCACATTTAGAGCTTTGTTGGCATAGTAAATAGGATGCAGAATCTTCTCTCGCCTCTGTCCAAGACCACACCAAGCGCCACTCCACTCACATCACACATCACTTCAAACGGTTGCCCCCAATCCGGTGAAATAATGATATGTGCAGAAACTAGCTTTGCTTTCAACTCTCCAAATGCTCTCAGACAAGCATCATCAAAATCAAACTTACACTCCTTTTCGAGCAATTTGCACAATGGGTGTGCAATTTTGGAGAAATCCTTAATAAACCTCCTATAAAAGCCTGCATGCCCAAGAAAACTTCTAACACCTTTAACAGAGATAGGTGGTGGAAGCTTTCCTATTACCTCAACTTTAGCTCTATTAACCTCAATACCCTTCTCAAAAATTCGATGACCCAGAACGATCCCCTTTTTCACCATGAAGTGGCACTTTTCCCAATTTAGCACAAGATTGCACTCTTTACTCCATTTCAGTACCTTGGCCAAATGCATCAGACAACCATCAAACGAGTCACCTACCACAAAGAAATCATCCATAAATATCTCAATAGTGTCCTCCACCATATTTGAAAATATCGACATCATGCAATGCTGGAAGCTCGTTGAAGCATTACACAACCCAAATGGCATCCGTTTGAAGGCAAAAGTTCCATAAGGGCAAGTGAATGTGGTCTTCTCTTGGTCTTCTGGAGCAATGGAGATCTGATTGTAGCTCGAATAACCATCAAGAAAACAATACCAACCCTTACCGGCAAGACGGTCCAGCATTTGATCCATGAACGGCGTAGAGAAATGGTCTTTTTCTGTCCAAGCATTCAATATCTGGTAGTCTGTGCATACTCACCATCCAGTCATGGGCCGCATTTGAACAAAATCATTTTTCACATTAGGAACCACAGTAATCCCACCTTTCTTGGGCACACACTAAACATGACAAACCCAACTACTATCTGCAATGGGATAAATGACTCCAGCATCCAACCATTTGATGATTTCCTTTTTCACTACCTCTTGCATAGGCAGATTTAGTCTCCTTTGGTGCTCAATACTAGGCTTGTGATCCGGCATGAGTTGGATTTTATGAGAACAAATGTCAGGAGGAATCCCAATAATATCTGCAATAGTCCACCCAATAGCTTGCTTGAACCTCTTCAACGCAGAAACCAATTCCTCAACTTGTACCACATTCAACTATGCCGCAATGATGACCGGTAAAGTACCATCTCTTCCCAAGAATACATACCTCAAATGTGATGGTAGAGCCTTAAGCTCTAATTTTGGAGTCTCTTCAACAGACGATTTTGCGGGTGGAGAGTCGCGATTCTTCATATCTAACTCCAATTTATTTGCTTTGGAACAGAATTCAAACTTATCAAGTGCGGCGACCAATTCATCATAGTCTTCAATACCATCACCCTCAAAATTCATCATTACTGCTGCTAGTGCATCAACACCCAACCTTTCTTCAATAGACACATCAAAACCTTGCTCCACAATATGATTCACCACTGACACTAACTTGAGATCGCTTTCCTTCTTCATGGACCTACAGATATTAAAATTTACCTCTTCACTATTCAATCAGAACTTCATCTGCCCTTTCTCCATATCAACCAAGGCACGCCCAGTAGCAAGGAATGGTCTCCCTAGGATGATGGGAACCTCAAAATCACAATCAAGTATCACAAAATCCACTGGAAAGATAAACGACTCCACTTTGACAAGTATATCTTGGAGAACACCAATGGGCTCTTCACAGTTCTATTGTCCATGAGTAATCGCATCACAGTCGGTTTTGGAACCCCTAAACCCAACATATTGTAAATACACATGGCATCAGATTAATACTAGCAACCAAATCACATAGCGCCTTCGCAAAATGCAATAACTCGATGGTACAAGGAATAGTGAAAACACTAGGATCCTCTTTCTTTTGCACAAATGACCTAGTAGCAATAACACTGCAATGTTGCAACCAATCATCATTTTCAAAACTGATGGCCCTCTTCTTAGTCACCAAATCTTTCATGAATTTCGCATACCTAGGCATCTGCTTCAAAGCTTCTATCAACAGAACATTGATGGAAAGTTGTTTAAACATAGTGATAAACTTGCGGTATTTTCCTTCTTTATTTTCTTTACCAACCTCTGTGGGAATGGAGGTGGAGGTCTAGGCATGGGGACAATTTTTTGGGTTATCTCCGCTTCCTTCTCTGTAGCATTCTTGGACTCTCCAGTAACCTCAATCTCATCATCATCTTTTTCGACCACAATTTCGACCTCAAACGGCATTGGTGGATCAATGGTATGTTTACCCCCTCAAGTAGTGACTGTCATACAATGCCCATCGGTCTTTGAGTTTTGGATGGTGTTGCTAAGAAGTATGCAAGGCTGATGTGGGTTTACTGTAGTGGACAACTGATTCATCTGTTGCTCGAGTTGCTTGATCGACATTACATGGGCATAAACTTTTTGACCAATTCCAGACAAGTCATTCTGCATCTCCTTCACATTCTCATCAGTCGAATTGAACCTCTTCATCATCTTCTGCATCATATCCTCAATCTATGACATACTAGCCCCAACTTCCCTATTGCCAGAATCCCGATTTGCAGGAGGAACATAAGGCCCAACCCTATCGTTTATGTTGCCATAGTTGTTCCGGTTGTAGTTGTTGTCATGATTGTAGTTACCATCCCGAACATAGTTACACTCTCGATTGTAGTTACCATAGTTCCGACCTTGATTTCCTTGACCTTGGCGCCAATTATCCAAGTTGGAACCTTGGACATTGGCTCGAAAACCCCCCGTCTAATCATTTACCAAGTAAGCATCCTCCTCATAGTAGCATTTCTCAGGTGGTGGTGGAGTCCTAGTCAAGTAACTCCCCGCATTTACCTTTTCTGGACCTCCGCTTACATGCTTCAATACCAACCCAAGTTCTGGCCTTATCTGAGCTATCTCCTCACGAATGTCATCGGTAGATTGACTAGGTGCAGATTGAACTGCAAAAGTGCTTCTTCAAGTGTCTGACTTTCGAGTTCTCCATGCTTTATTGTTTCAGGAAATCTTCTCCAGTTTCTCAGTGATCTCCCCAAAAGTGCACTCACCATATGATCCTCATGCGATAGTATCAAGCACAACTATACCATTGTCATCCTGACCTCTATAGAAATACTCCTTTAGTGACTCATCATCAATACGGTGATTTGGAACATTTCTTATGAATGCAGTGAACCTATCCCACGAACTACTCACAGATTCTCCAGGTAGTGACACGAAGTTATTAAGTTATCTTTGTGGTTCGGCTTCTTGGACAACGGGAAGTACTTGGCCATGAACACCTTGTGCAATTGATCCAATATATGAATCGAGTTGTACGGAAGCTTAGAAAACCATACCGCAGCATTACCGGTCAATGATAGAGGGAAGAATCTAAACTCTATAACGTTCATATCCAACTCCAATCGCCCCACACAACTCTTACAAACACTCCTCAACTTGGCCATGTGCCCATGTGGATCTTCCAAAGCCATACTAGAAAATAACCCCCATTGTTGTAAGAATCTGCATCAAACTGCTAATCACAACGAATGTGTACCCCGGAGGTAGATGAGGGAGAACAATGGGTCCTTCAGATTTGACAATATTGAATTCGACCCTGTAATTATCACGCAGTCTTGGTTCTGGTTGATCCCGCACCCTCAATACTTCTCCCAGTAGATTACCACCATGATCCTGAACGTCCTCATTAACAAGACCAGAAGGCTGCAACTTGACTCCATCACCTTGATTTCCTCTGATTGAATTGACTTGGACCCCTTGATTACTCATCTTTCGCAAAGTTTTGCTCAACTCTGGATCGTATGGGGTCAATAGTTTGCCTCGACTCCATGTACTTGGCATACACCAGAGTAGAAACCTGTAGAAAACAAAAAACAAAAGTAAACGTAAAATTAGGAAATAATTTACTAAAGTTCAATTATGTAATTAAACTTAATGTAAAAGTTTTATTCCCCGGCAGCGGCGCTAAAATTTGATACGCTCAAATTACACCTCCCTAAAGAAGTATAAGCGATCGTTGTCAAATAAAGAACCCAACTTGTAGGTTGGGGTCGATCGCACGAGGAATACGGTTTAGACTTAAACTTAACTCACTATTATATTCGTTTAGTCAAATTATTTCCGAGACAAGTAATTAAGGGGGGGGGGGGAATTTGTGTAAGCAAATAACCGAATGTTGTTAAGTAACAAGTGAGCTGGATTCCAACTTTGTTGTATCAATGAGAGAGAGAAACTAGGGTGTATGTGTTCCCCATAAGCTCTTAACGCGGTAATCCTAATAATAGTAATCATTTCCTAGTGTATCACATGCAAAGTGGTAAGATATGTATCCCTAAGTGATTGTTCCTCCAAATAGGGAATTTCACACCGCACCTTGGTCCGACTACGTGTGTATAATTTACTAATCCTTACCTTTACCTTAGATTAGACATCACATTAATGTATGACTTAGTTTTCACCCTCGCACCAATTGACATTAGACTATTAGATAGTATCACACTAAATCTATGTTGATAATTATTTTCTTATTAACTACCTCATTGGTCCAGCAAGTAGCAACAAGACGAGTTCTAACGCGTGCACTCGTTAAAAAGACTTCTAAGTGAAAGAATTACCAATACATGCATCAACACTATTCAAGAATTGCTTAGTTATTACTCATACATTGTTAATCGCTCATGGTTCCCACAACCCTAGTTGTGGATTTAGTTACTCATGCTTGGAAGAATACAATTCATATTTTGATAAAAAAGAATTCTAAACTTACGTTTAGAGTAGAAAAAACCCGAAATCTCCAATTGAAATTCAAAGCCAAAATATTTATAAACTGAAATCCGGAAATCAAATTGCTAAAGTTTGCAAGTTAATTCCCAAGAAAAATACCAAGAACTAAAAGTAAACAATAATGTCGAACCACCAAAAACGAGGTTTACATACCCTATTTATAGAAAAACTTGTCCTAAACAAAAAGGAAACAAAATAAGGAAATAAACATTCTGGACGCGGCTTTGATCGATGACCTCGACCTACGAACCATGGGTCGACCTACGGTCCGTAGGTCCCCTCCATTGGTCCATACTTAGACTTTTTCTTGCAGATGCTGGAACCTTTACTCTCAGATACAAATGACGGACGTGCAGAACGGACCGTAGACCTACGGTCTGTGGGTCCTCTTCCGTGGCTCCATACTTAGGAATTTCATCAGGTACTGGAACTTCAACTTCTCAGAATCATTCGACGGATGTGCAGGATGGCCCGTGGGTCGACCTACGCTCCGTCACTTGCATCCGTAGTTCCACACTTGTTCAGACTTCCCTGATGCTCCATCTACGCCACCCATCAACGGACCGTGACTAGACCTACGGTCGGTAGGTCACCTCTGTGGGTGGCTCCTTCTGCAAATTTTCAGCTTTCATCTCACAATTCCACGTCCAAGCCTATTTCCTGCAAATATAACACAAAAACATTAATTCCTAACACAATATGGCCCTAGACACACACAACTCTTAAGTGAAATGTATCAATATCACCCATCACTCCTCCCCGAGTGACTAACTTAGGAAAACAGGCTAAAGTAAGAGTGGAGCATTACCTGAATCGACGAACAAATGGGGATACTTATCTCGCATGTCCTTCTCTGTTTCCCAAGTTGTAACGACCCAAGAGCACCCCCTAGTTGTTACCGGCGTATTCGACCTCTCGAAGGTCTTATACAACCCTTAGCATTCGTCATAGCATTTATCATAGAAAAATAGCGGAAAATTTAAAACTTTTTCATAATATAACA
The DNA here is from genome assembly GCA_036250405.1 of Solanum raphanifolium. Classification (NCBI taxonomy): domain Eukaryota; kingdom Viridiplantae; phylum Streptophyta; class Magnoliopsida; order Solanales; family Solanaceae; genus Solanum; species Solanum raphanifolium. Next base: position 18,701 of record JAJOOE010020458.1, read on the forward strand.
CAAGACATAAAAGTCACCTCATTTAAACCTTTAATACAAAATTGGAGTACTACGTCTCAAGGTAGCCATCTTAAAACATGACTACAACACAAGAGAGACACAACCCTTACAATACAAAAGAAACTACTATCTAGTACATAGAACTGAAGGAAACTCTTTAACATAAAGGTCTTTGAATCTTTAAGGACACACCCGAACTTGGGAATAGTAAGTCAAGCTCATCACTTCTAGGAAAGACCCTTTAGTCACCATCACCTACACTTGGTGTAAAAAGATGAAGAAAAATGGTGTTAGTACAAGAATGCACTAAGTATGATAACCATGCAAAACATGCTTTTAAAAGGACATTTAGTTGGAAACTATGCATCAAGCCTTTTTTAGAGAAACTACAAGAACATTTAGTACAATAGGCACAATAGAAACCACATACATCATCATACACACGGAAACCATTCATAATAGCACATAGAGCCACTTATAACATTTTAGGCACATTCAATGCATACAATACATTACCTTCCTCTTTATCTTAACTCCTTTCCTCAAGCAACCCTTAGAGAATACTTGGTGCAATGTATCGCCTTAAGGTTACCAAGGGTGAACTTACATATAGCCTTCATCAATCCAACCACATATATTCATAGAGTCATAAGCACACCATAAGACATAGTCTTCACATAGGAACCATCACCTAAGACAACCCCCAAGTCACACTAGTGCAATGTGCAAGTAGCATCCCATAATACTACTCACACCAAGTGTTCCTAGGAAGCCACCATAGGTTAGGCACATCATATTCAACAAGTCATAACATCTCCTTTTAACATTAGACATAAGACTAACATACTTCATAACATCATACAAGGACTCATTCCTTTACTACATCATTAGTCATAACCCATTTAGTTCATATCATAGGTAAACCACCCTCACAACCCCTTCACAAGCTCACTTGTGAAATGTACACATGGAGTCCATACCCCCACATATACTAAGCAAACCCATTAAGAAGTCATAAGTGTAATTCACATGCATAATCATACTTCATGTCTTGACATAAGTAAAGTCAACCTTAACATGCTGTCATATAAACATACATAAACCACAGTCTTCATTACATAAAGAGCCTAATCATAACCTCCCTTAGAGTCCACTTGTGCAATGCATAAGTAGGGTCCATATTCCTACCTACACTAAGTAACTCTTCAAGAAATTATGACTAGAGTTCATATTCTTATCTTAGTTCATTTCTTAACTTTCGGGAGACATTTCCATAACCGACATAGACCATGTGAGCTACATGGAATCCGGTGTTCTACTCCCACACCGAAAAGAGAGGGTACTACTTGCCAAAGTAGGACCTACATACATAATAGCTATCTAGTGGATCCACTAAGCTAATACCTACAGGGGCACGTAGTTAT
>JAJOOE010020460.1:0-17045 GCA_036250405.1 Solanum raphanifolium
AGCACATAGTTCTCTTAGGTATCAACATAGCTTATAGACAACTCATAGCCCTCTTAGGCAACAACATAGCCATGTAGGAAGCCCATAGCCTTCTTAGGCGTCAATATAGCCCTATAGGCAACTCATAGCCCTTCTAGGCATCAATATAGTCCCGTAGGCAACATATTGCCCTTTTAGTTATCCATTTAGCCCCGTAGGCTGAACATAGCCCTTCTAGGCATAAATCACATTCCTGCAGCTAACCACAATAGCCCCAAGGGCAATAATAACAATCAAATCGTTAAAAGAGAGCAATCTAGTTATAAGCAACCTGTACAAATAGCCTCTAAGTCGTGTCCAACATAGAGATGCTGCAAACTGAATAAGAATCCCGACAAGGGAGGATTATATCAACTCGAGCAGCCAATAATCAACAATAACGGCTACAAGTATATCAAGTATACTAAGGAACATGCCGTAAGTAGGGAATAGCCTTAACATACCTTATTTTCCCGCTAAATTCACGTGGCCTAACGACTTTTACTCATAACTCCCTCAATACTACAACAAGGTAGGACCATAATCAACACATAAAATAAAAGATACCATGACAATACGATAAAAGATATGTATTTCCGTCGCAAATTGCTATTTGCTGCTTATAAAAGCTAGAGTCGATGAAAGGAGGGTCTTAGCTCGATCTTAGGTTCGTAATACGCCTCAAAACCTTCAAATATATTCAAACTCTTGCTGTCCCAACACTAAAGTGTGATATGCTACGCAATCGAGAAAACAAATTATACCACGATGATGAGCCCAACGCGTAGAACAACTTTCGTCAAGGACTTAAGTCGAGAAAATCTATACTTCACTTGATCCTAGAAATGGGTTTCTCTAATTTCTCTGGTTATTAGCTTAAAAATGAAGAAAAAGTTCGAAGAAGAAGATATATGTAACTTTCCACCGACCTAGGGCCCCACCCACGTGCTTGCTTGCGCAGTCCTACGAAACCGCGAATATCTGTCTATTCTCAAGTCGTATGAACAAATGGTTTGATGCGTTGAAAACTAGACTCGTAAACCTTCGATTCGATAGTTTGTGGGCCCCATAAATCTTTATAGATTAGGAGAAAACCTCCAAGACATTTGACCCAAATTTAAGAGAAATCTTTAAGAAGGAACTTACGATAACTTCCGCCAACTTTTATTTTGCCACTTAACTAACTTCAAAACTTGAGATGCAACACTTGAACACTTAAAATAGGACATACCACATCATTCTTAATTTATAACCCACCCTTTTTATCTTTCCATGGAGATACGAGTAATTTTTTACGTTTCGGAAAGTCGGGGTGTTACATACCCCTTGCTCCTCCACATTACGCCTAGTCGGATGACCTCTGATAGCTCTTCGTGGAGGCATGATTCTCTGAAAACATGCGCAAGCACAAATTAGAAGGAAACTTTTTAAAAATCAACTCTAACGCACGAAATGAGTAAGAAAGAAGTGAAATTTTCCTAAGTGTCGAAGCCTTTATAGATGTGGCGCGCTTCACACCTATAACTAGGACTCTACAAACACGGCTTCATAGAATCCTTAGGACTCTTGAACTCTGAGTTCTGATACCAAGTTTGTCACGTCCCGAGCTTACACCCCGGACGTGGCTGGCACTCGAGAACCATTGTTGGCCCCAAGAGAACCCTTGGCCTGGCTTACTTACTCAACTGAAGACTTAAAAGCATAAATACAAGGTTTCAATGCATCTCTACTCAACTGTTAAATAAAATAACTTAAGTCGTAACATATGAAATGGTAGTGTAAAGACAACTGAACTACTAATTATCTATGAAGCCTCTAAAATAAAGAGGGATGTAAGGACAAGACCCCCGATCATCCGAACCACTGAAAGCTAAACAATTATGAAAAATACCCTCCAAAAAGCAAGGGGGCTCAGCAACTGACTCTAAGTACTCAACCTGATCAACAAGGCGCTAGATGCTGATCCTGGTTACCTGCGTCTGCATCATAAGACGATACATGCCAACTGACATCAGCACATTAAATGTATGAGTATGCGAGTTAGAATGCTTAACACAACTTAAGCTTGAAAAGGATCTGAAAGGAACAATTACCTTGGCTTTATTCAACTCCTGAATAACTTAACTCGATATAAAACAATAAAACGAATGCAATATATAGAAAGCTTTTAAAACAGTAGAAAGCAACTTAGTTCGTTAATGAAAATGCAATAACAAACTCATCTTTACTCATATAATAAAGAAATATAATTTCTGTGCGAGTTTCTCTAACCGAAAACCACCACTATGAGCCTAAGTGGTGATACAACGTCTTGCCCACGCTGCCAGAACTGTCCTATACTTTGCCGTCATATATAACGCGTTAACTAAGTGGATCCACTAGTCTATGCTAAAAGCATCTTAAGGAGTCATATAAAAAGTATGATCCTTTACTACCCTTGATGGCTACATGGTTTATAGAGACTTGGGTTAATATGAACTTGCATCCCCATATCGGTGCTCAATACTACTCCCAAAATATACTTAGCTCATATGTTTTAAAACAAACTTTTTTCTTTGGTTTGAGATAATTACTCAAAACTTAGCTTGAAAGCTCTCTTGGAATTGATGTGACCTTTCTTACTCCAATGTGAAAACATTTTTAAACTCTTCGGGAATACATAGTCCCCATATACTTCTTTAAAGAAATGAACTTCAATCTTTAGTCTTTACTCTTTACTCAACTTGAACTTTAAGTCTTAAAACAAAGTTAACTTGTTTGTAAAAGATTTTTGAAAACTTTATAAACTTCTCTTAATTTGACTCTTAACTTTACTCGACTTGACTCTTAACTTTCCTTGAATTGAATTATGAATTCAAGGATTGAGATTTGTGATAGGAAAGATCTCATGATGTTTAGGAGTGTTTTTAGATAGTTAAACATGAGAAAAGATCAAGAAATCACTGTCTGGAAACAAGTCTGTGACGCAGAGGTGCATTTAAATATTTGATTGCGAAATTTAATTTTGAGACACAGGAGTCTGCGTCCCAACCGCGGCTTGGAACTGATTTTTGTTCACTGAGGGAGCAAGTCCGCGACGCGGACTTGCCTGCCAAAACCTTCTCGACTTTTTCCTTCTTCATTTTCCAACCCCAATTCGCCTAACCTCAACTATTTTTCTCAACTTCTTTTTAAATTCAGATATCCAACATATGTACCCAACAACCTAACTCAAAATAACTTTAAAACTCGACGTAAAGATCTCAGAAACTTCTCATTCAGCCCAATTCAAGAACGAAAACAATTTCAAGATATACATATCAAGAACATCACACTTTCAACATTTGTAAAATAAATTTCGCTGAACTAAACATGTTTGGCACATGGGTGAACGAACCCAATGCTATGAGAGTCTCACATACCTTGTAGGAATAAATCCTTGGCGAATTCCACAACCAAAATCGCAAGAACTTGACGAATCTTGAGCTTCTCTTCTCTTTTCTCTTCTTTTCTCGTCTCTCAAAGCCCTAGCGTATTTCTTAATTGCGTAAACTGAACTAACTCGGTTTAGACCCCATGTAATTCACTATAAACGGATTTAATAAATTGGGTAAGGAAAATACTAAACTACCCTTTCAAAATCCGGTTTAGACTTTCCTTAATTGAGCAACCCAACTTCAAATGGGCATATCTCACTCATACAAACTCGGAATCACGCAAACACGGTGGCGTTGGAAATATTAATCCATGTTCTTTCCTATGATATCTAGAAACACACCTAAGTCATCCTAATCTAGGAGTTATGGTCATTTGAAGTTGACCAAAACTTATCCTTAACCTAAACAAATTTCCAGATTTTCATTATTTCCTAAAATCATTATTTCCAATTCTTGACTACTTCCTAGTTATTTCAATTTTCAAGATGTTACAATATCTCCCCCTTGGGAAAATTCATCCTCGAATGAGATTACTTTTACTAGGCTAAGGGTGTAACATCTAACATTCAGCTCAAACACCCAACAAGCAATTTCATAAATTAATGAGTACTAAGAAGAGAATTAGTACCTTGATCTGGAATTTCTCCGGTTTTAAAGAGGTGTGGATATCTCTTCTTCATATCTTCTTCAGCTTCCCAAGTAACTTCCCCAACAAACTGATTCCTCCAAAGAACTTTGATTGATGCTACTCCTTAGTCCTCAACTTGCAAACTTGGCGATGTAGAATCTGAACATGAATCTCCTCATAAGATAAGCTATCCTTGATCCCAATATCTTCAATTGGTATGATCAATGAAGGATCGCCCATGCACTTTTTCAACATAGAGACGTGAAATACCGGATGAATTGCTGCTAACTCTTGTGGTAGCTCTAGCTCATAAGCTACACTACCTACCCTTTTCGATATTCTGTAAGGGCCAATATACATGGGACTAAGCTTCCTCGTTTTACCAAATATCATAACACCCTTCATGGGTGAAACTTTCAAGTATACCCAATCGTCTACTTCAAACTCTAACTCCCTTCTCCTAACATCAGTGTAGGATTTCTGACGACTCTGTGCCGTTTCAACCTCTCTTGAATCACTTTCACTTTCTCCATAGCTTGATGAACCAAGTCTGGTCCTATCAACCCAGCTTCACTAACTTCAAATCATCCAATAGGATATCTGCACTTCTCCCATAAAGAGCTTCATAAGGAGCCATCTGGATGCTGGAGTGGTAACTATTGTTGTAGGCAAATTCGATAAGAGGTAGGTGATCATCCCAATTACCTTTGAAATGAATCACACAATCCCTCAACATATCCTCCAAGGTCTGAATGGTGCGCTCTACTTGACCATGTGTCTGAGGATGAAAAGCAGTACTTCAGTTCACCTTTGAACCCAAGCCTTTCTAAAAAGATTTCCAGAACTGTGCAGTAAATTGTGCACCTCTATCTGAAATAATTGAAACCAGCACCCCATGGAGTCTAACTACCTCTTGAAGATACATCTTGGCATAATCCTCTGCTGGGTGGGTAGTCTTTACCGGCGAAAAGTGGGCTGATATTGTCATTCTATCAACAATCACTCATATCGAATCATAATGCCCGCGAGACCTTGGTAAACCCATAAGGAAGTCCATATTAATCATCTCCCACTTCCATTCCGAAAGTTCTATATTTTAAGCCAAACCACCGGGCCTCTGATGCTCTACCTTAACTTGTTGGCAATTCAGACACTTAATAACAAATTCTGCAATGCCCTTCTTCATGCTACTCCACCAATAGACTTCTCTCTAATTGCGATACATCCTTGTTGAACCCGGATGAATGGAATATCTGGTGCTATGAGTTTCCTCCATAATCCTCTCTTGGAGTCCATCCACCATTGGTATACATAATTTACCTTGATATCTCAATACACCATCTCCTTCTTGTTCAAAAGCTAATACTTTTTGCTTATGAACATTTGCCTTCAATTCTAGCAAAATAGGATCTTGATCTTGCTTTTCTTTCACTTCTGATACTAATGAAGATTCATCCCCATTCATCACTGCTACTCCTCCTTCTATGGAATCCATTAGTCGAACTCCCAATCATGCAAGTCTATGCACATCTTTCGCTAGCTCTCTCTTTTCTTCCTCAACATGGGAGGTACTACCCATAGACAACCTGCTTAAAGCATCAACAACAACATTAGCCTTACCTGGGTAGTAAAGAATACTCATGTCATAATCCTTGAGTAATTCTAACCACCTCCTTTGTCTAAGATTAAGGTCTTTCTGAGTAATCACATACTGAAGACTCTTGTGATCAATGAATACATCAACATGAACACCATATAAATAATGACACCATATCTTCAAAGCAAATAATACAGCAGCCAACTCTAAGTCATGGGTTGGGTAATTCTTCTCATTAACTTTCAAATGTTTGGAGGCATAAGTTATAACCTTGCCATTCTGTAATAATACGCAACCCAAACCAACTCTAGATGCATCACAATACACCACAAAACCTTGAGTACCCTCTGGTAAAGTTAACACTGGGCAGTAGTCAACCTCTTTTTTAATTCCTAAAAGCTTTTCTCATAAGCTTCAGACCATTGAAACTTCACTGTTTTCTGAGTCAACTTGGTCAAAGGAGACGAAATGGATGAGAACCCCTCTACAAACCCTCTATAATAGCCAGCCAAACCCAAGAAACTCTGAATATTGGTTGGAGATGTGGGTCTAGGCTAATTATGTACTGTCTCTATATTTTGGGTATCAACTCTAATTCCATCACCGAAAACTATGTGGCCCAAGAACGCAACAGACACAAGCCAAAACTCACATTTAGAGAACTTAGAATATAACTCCTTATCTTTCAAAGTCTGAAGAACTATTCTGAGATGGCTAGCATGATCTTCCTCATTCCTTGAATAGATTAGTATGTCATCAATGAAGACGATAACAAACATATCTAAATAAGGTTTGAAAACTCTATTCATAATGTCCATGAACGCTGCAGGTGCATTGGTCAAACCAGACTACATGACCAGAAACTTATAGTGACCATAATGGGTCCTGAATGTTGTCTTGGGAATATCACATTCCCTTACTTTCAACTGATGGTAACCAGATCTGGGGCTTATCTTATAAAAACAAGTAGCACCCTGAAGCTGATCAAAAGGATCAACAATTCTCGTAAGAGGATACTTATTCTTGATGGTAACCTTGTTCAATTGGCGGTAATCTATACATATCCTAAGGTAACCATCTTTCTTCCTTATAAGTAAGACTGGAGCACCCGAAGGTAGGACACTTGGTCGAATAAAGCCCTTATCAATGAGATCTTTTAACTGTTCTTTAAGCTCTTTCAACTTTGCTGGTGCCATTCTATATGGCGGAATAGAGATAGGACGAGTATTTGGAAGAACATCTATACCGAAGTCTATCTCTCTTTTAGGAGGGACTCCGGGTAGATCATTTAGAAAAACTTCTGGAAACTCTTTTACTCTAGGAACTGACTGAATATGAGGTATCTCAACACTAGAGTCATTAACTCGGACTAAGTGATAGACACACCCCTTGGAAACTTACTTTCTTGCTTTAAGGTATGAAATAAAATGACCCTTAGGCACTGCTGAACTACTTTTCCACTCTAAGAGAGGCTCATTAGGAATTTGGAACTTGACAACTTGAGTTCTACAATTAATGGAGGTATAATAGGCATGAAGCCAGTCCATACCTAGAATGACATCAAAAACTACCATGTCTAGCTCACTTAAATCAGCCGTGGTGTGTTTCTGATTGATGGAAATGACACACTCATGATATACTTGCTCAACTAGTGCAGAAACACAAAAGGGTTCACAGAGTTTCTCAGGAATAACATCAAACTTATATGCAACATAAGGGTTACAAAAGATAAACTTGCTCCTGGGTCTAGTAAAGCATAAACATCAAAAGTAAAGACTTTGATCATACCAGTGACGACATCTGGATAGTTCTCTTGCTCTTGGCGACTAGTGATCACATAAAGGCAATTTGTTCCTCCGCCAGTATCGGATGTAGCTCCTCTAGGTGCAGCCCTGTCTGGTGGAGTAACTGATGAAGATTGGGCTCTATTGCCCTGATTCCCACTACCTTGCCTATTCTTAAGGGACTCTTTCATGAAGTGACCCTCTTACCCACACTTGTAATAATTTGACTGCCATCACAACAATTACCTGGGTGGGTCCTACCACAACTAGCACATGCATGAGCCCAGTTACTTTCTTGTACCACACTACCTTGAAACTGTCCAGGTCTAGCTCTGATGTTCTGTGAATTTTGACTATTATACTCACCTTTGTTTCTGGGTACAGGTGCACTAGCAGATGATGAAGCAGGTCCGTTTTGCTTTTGCTGAAAGGATGAACGGTTTGCATTGCTTTTCTGCTGCCCGGACTCATTCCTTGTCTTAGCCTTTTTGTTTAAACTCCTCCCTATCCCTTAGTTTCTCTTCCTCAACCTGCTGCACATAAGTCATCAACCTCGTTATATCCATGTCCCCAATTAGCTAGCTGCCCTGCCCTAGTTACTTGACAGGCGGGGCAACCCAACAACAAAAAGACTCATTATATTCCTCATATCCACAACCATCTCCGGAGCATAACGGGATAGTTGGGTGAATATCAACCCATACTCATGAACACTTAGTGACTCTTGCTTTAGGGTAAGAAGTTCTCGTAACTTAGCCTCTTTCAGTTCTCGAGGGAAGAAACTCCCCAAGAAGGGCTCCTCAAAACAAGCCCAACTCGGAGGTGGTGCATCCTCAACTCGATTCTTCTTCCATTGATTGAACCAACTCCTAGCAACATCCTTCAATTGATATGTAGCTAGTTTTACTCGCTCAGCATCGGCAACATACATAACATCAAATACCCTCTTCAGCTCCTCAATGAAGTTCTCTGGATCCTCAGTAGTGCTCAAACCAGTGAAGCTTGTTGGGTTCATCCTTATGAACTCATGAATCCTCGAAGTGTCAGCCTCTTCTTGTTGAACTCCTCTTTGTTGCCCAACCTGGTTAGTCACAGTTTGACATACCATCCTTATTGCTTCTCTGAACTCAACATTAGTAACTTCCCATTGAGGTTGCACTTCAGGTGCATTGGGTACACCTTGCTCTTCAACATTACGCCTAGCAGGACGACCTCTGACAGCTCTTCGTGGAGGCATAATTATCTGAAAATACACGCAAGCACGAATTAGAATAAAACTTTTTAGAGATCAACTCTAACGCACGAAATGAGTAAGAAAGAAGTGAGAAATTTTCCTAAGTTTTGCAGCCTCCTAATTGTAGATGTGACGAGCTTCATACCAATAACTAGGACTCTACAGACACGGCTTCATAAACTCCCTAGAACTCTTGAACTCTGTGCTCTGATACCAAGTTTGTCACACCCCAAGCTTACACCCCAGATGTGGCTAGCACTCGAGAACCATTGGTGGTCCCAAGCGGACCCTCGGCCTGGCTTGCTTACTCAGCAGAAGACATAAAAGCATAAATACAAGGATTCAATGCATCTCTACTCAACAGTTAAATAAAATAACTTAGAATGTTTAAATTCAACATTCAACTTGGCCAAAATGGCAACCCAAGTCTTAACATATGAAATGATAGTGTAAAGACAACTGAACTACTAATTATCTATGAAGCCTCTAAAAGAAAGACGGATGTCGGGATAGGACCCCTGATCATCCTAACAATTGAAAGCTAAACAATTTTGAAAAACACAGTCCGGAAAGCAAAGAGGCTCACCAACTGACTCTGAGTGCTCAACCTGATCAACGAGGCACTGGATGCTGATCCTAGTTACCTGCGTCTGCATCATAAGACGATGCAGGCCAACTAGCATTAGTACATTAAATGTACGAGTATGAGAGTTGGAATGCTAAACACAACTTAAGCTTAAAAAGGATCTGAAAGGAACACTTACCTTGGCTTTACTCAACTCTTGAATAACTTAACTCAATATAAAGCAATAAAACACATGCAATAGACAAAAAACTTTTAAAAAAGTAGAAAGCAACTCAGTTCATTAAAGAAAATGCAATAACAAACTCAACTTTACTCATATAATAAAGTAATATAATTTCTGTGGGAGTTTCTCTAACCGACAACCACCACTATGAGCCTAAGTGGTGATACAACATCTTGCCCACGCTGCCAGAATTGTCCTATACTTTGCCGTCATATAGAAAGCCTTAACTAAGTGGATCCACAAGTCTATGCTAAAAGCATCTTAAGGAGTCATCTAAAAAGTATGATCTTTTATTACCTATGATGACTACATGGTTTATGGAGACTTGAGTTAATATGAACTCGCATCCCCATATCAGTGCTCAATACTACTCCCAAAATATACTTAGCTCATATGTTTTAAAACAAACTTCTTTCTTTAGTTTGAGATAATTACTCAAAACTTAGCGTAAAAGCTCTTTTGGAATCGATGTTCCCTTTCTTACTCAAATGTTAAAACATTTTTAAACTCTTTGGGAATACGTAGTCCCCATATACTTCTTTGAAGAAATGAACTTCAATCTTTACTCTTTACTCTTTGCTCAACTTGAACTTTAAGTCTTTAAACAAAGTTAAAATGTTTATAAAAGACTTTTGAAAACTTTATAAACTTCTCTTAACTTGATTCTTAACTTTACTTGACTTGACTCTTAACTTTCCTTGAATTGAATTATGGATTCAAGGATTGAGATTTGTGATAGGAAAGATATGATGATGTTTAGGAGTGTTTTTAGATGGTTTAACATGAGAAAAGATCAAGAAATCATTGTCCGGAAACAAGTCCGCGACGTGGAGATGCATTTAAATATTTGATCGTGAAATTTAATATTGAGATAGAGGAGTCCGCATCCCAACCGCTACGCGGAGCTGATTTTTGTTCACTATGGGAGCAAGTCCGCGACGCGGACTTATGTGCCAAAACCTGCTCGACTTTTTCCTTCTTCGTTTTCCTGCCCCAATTCGCCTAAACTCGACTATCTTTCTCAACCCTTTTTAGATTCAGTTACCCAACATATGTACCCAAGAACCTAACTCAAAAAAACTCTAAAACTCGACGTAAAGATCTTAGAAACTTCTCAATTCAGCCCAATTCAAGAACGGAAACAATTTCAAGATATACATATCAAGAACATCAAACTTTCAACCTTTTCAGAACGAATTTCGCTGAACTAAACATGTTTGGCACGTGGGTGAACGAACCCAACGCTATGAGAGTCTCACATACCTTGTAGGATTGAATCCTTGGCGAATTCCACAACCAAAATCGCAAGAACTTGACTAATCTTGAGCTTCTCTTCTCCTTTCTCCTCTTTTCTCTTCTCTCAAAGCCCTAGCGTATTTCTTAATTACGTAAACTGAACTAACTCAGTTTAGACCCCAAGTAATTTACTAAAAATGAATTTAATAAATTGGGTAAGGAAAAGATTAAACTACCCTTTCAAAATCCGGTTTAGACTTACCTTAATTGAACAGCCCAACTTCAAATGGGCATATCTCACTCATACGAACTCGGAATCATGAAAACTCGGTGGCGTTGGAAAGATTATTGCAATATCTTTCCTACGATATCTGGAAACATGCCTAACTCATCTTGAGCTAGGAGTTATGGTCGTTTTAAGTTGACCAAAACTCAACCTTAACTTAACTTAAACAAATTTCCAGATTTTCATTATTTCCTTAAATCACTATTTCCAATTCTTGACTTCTTCCTATTAAGTTACCTTTTACTGCACTTATTATACTTTTTTCTATAGGTTGTATAATTCTATCGTCTGCTAAGTATATTTCTATAGGTGTATCTATTCCTTCTCTGAAACATGCTTTTATTAGTATTTTTGTTCCTCCCAAGTGTGCATATTTAATTGGGTTTTTAGCTTTAATATCTTGTATTTCTTTGTTTATTATTCGTTTGTTTATTATTGGTATTTTAGCCTTACCTTTGAAACTTTTTGGAACAGTTCTAATTATCAATAATCAGTTTTTCATCAATTATTCTTTAGTTATTTTGATACTTTTTTGTTGAGACGTATGTCAAAATTTAATAATATTACTAGCATTCTTATTTGTTTGATAAATTATCAAATACTATTTTAGTTACTTGTTTAATATATATTTGTGATATTTTTATACTTATATTAGTTGAAGTGGGTTCATGTACTTCTTTTCTATGAAGATAAGTAATGACTAGTTAATTAATATAGAGACTATCTCAACTATTTACTTTTATCTTCATGCAATACATTATGAGGATACTTTAATAACTTTTCTAATTTTGTTAAGATAAGAATGAGAGTTCACCAAAGAAAACATCTAATATATTGTAGGTTTTGTTTTATCTCCTTAATTTCCATAATTGAAATAGAAAATATTAATATGCTGTTCAAATCGATAAACACATTTAAAAACTCCATGAAAAGTATTGTAATTCATAATAATTAACAACTCAAAACATTTTAAAAGTATTTGAAAAGATTATGATCAGAAAAAATATTCCTTGAATGTCCAAGTTAGTAGTAACTAAGAAAAACAACGTATTTAATCCTATCTTCATGTATGTAAGGAAAACATTATAAAAATCAAAGATTTTCTTCTCTCCTTAATTTTCATTGTTGATAACTACACATTCCAAATGTTCCCTCACTCACTCACCTTTTCTTGCTTATTCTGCAGATTAATAGAACCACCTTGCGTTTTATTATTAAATTGGCTACCAAACTATGCAATCTGCTTGATGTTCATATCTCCAAGAAGTTGTTGCTGATGTCACGGTAGTTCCTTCGACACTACTTGGGTGTACATGATTTGCAGGGTATGCATGAGTTAGAGAACCATATTTTCTCAAAGGCATCTTCTCGGGTAACATGATTATAATTCATCTGTGAGACCCTTTCCATGGTTGGGATGGAAACATATGTAACTTGAGAGGTGCATCGACTTATTGAGGTTGATTGGTGTGGTTTTAAAGTTTACACATCATATTATTAGTGGCACATCGTGAGTCCAATACACCTCATAATTATGTCGATGCACCATGGATAATATCCATGAAAAGGGTTTCACATATGAAATATAATCATGTTACTATGAAGTTGTCTTCAAGAGAATATAGTCTAAGTGATGCATACTCGATCTACAAATAATGTCCATCCAAGTAATACCCCGTGAATTAAGTGCACCAAAGCGATACTGCATAACTTATTGCAATCCTAACAAAGATGCTACTGTTCGTACTTGTTTATGATATTTTGAAGCTTGTTATTGGCCTTAGCCTAGGAATTGGCTTGTGTTTTCCTTAGACTCGCATTTTGGAAGCTGATAGGCCTTAGAATTCTCCGACGTCGCTTTAGACGGCTTAGCTCCCTGTAGAATAGTGTAGCATACTTGTGTCCTATAGTATGAGCCTTATCTAGGAAGTAACTCAGCTTGGATGACCTGTCATCCATAATTCCTTTTTTACTACGGACTAGATGATTCTCTGTTGTGATTTTAGGCTTCTTTCGACGGTGTGAATCAGATTTTGGTTCGGCCTTGGAGTGCTATGAGCTTTCAACCTTGGGGTGGACGCCGATCCTTGGTAGACTTATGATGGTGACTTGACATGGTACTCTCCCTCAGCAGTTCATATAGTCGTAGATTAAGGTATGGGTATATCACTCTTATAGTCATAGCTTTAAGGTCTACACACATGATCTACAACTGCAGTCTGAGTTTCAAGAATATTATCCTCTACTTGCTTTTCCCTTTCGCTCCTTCCTAAATTCGTGTGTATTCTTATTAGATTTCTATTCATTTGACCTCTGTAGTGTTATTTCTCACTTTTCATGTTGTTTTTACTTTTCAAGTTATGTCAGCCTATGATGCCTACTTGGTACCTGTTGTTTTGGTACTAATACTATACTCTGCATCTATTTTTGTGATGCAATTCTGATCACCATTCATCAACGCTAATATCGAGTTGGTTTCACGAGGATTCGGAGAGGAGGGTGAACTTATGACGTTGATGTTGCACCCGATAACAATCATCAATAGTATGTGTTGATGTTGCACCCGATAACAATCATCAACACACAACGCATTCACAATCACAATGAATCACAGTCAAACGTGTATATTCATGTAACAGATTTATTTTATGTGACTGATAACATTTTTTATTTCACATCATATATTTCTGATTTCCCTAATTTATATCATGCATGCACTATTAACAACGTAGTTAAAATGCACATATAAAATAAACTAGAAAAACGCACATCTATCACCTACCTCGGATCAAGCCTTGGAAACTCTAAAGAATTTGAGCTATTCCCTTGTTAGGATTTTTTGCTTGTTCTTAGTCTAAAACAACAATAAAACACGACAATCAATTAATAATGGCCTAACAATACCCGTATTATAGGAAAAACCTAAACCCCAGGCCATTCCCCTGATCATCCCACTTAGCAAGGGTCATTTCTATCATTAATTCAAGCTTAAATCCTTCCCCAAGTGTAACACCCTTGATTCTAAGGCTTAAGAATCAAAATACAAGTTGGGGAAGTAATTAACTTACCTTTAGTGAAGATCTTGGTGGAAAAACTGAAGAAAGCTTTCCTAAGTCACCCTTTCTTTTCCCAAGAATGAAGTTTAAGAAAATAAGAGGTTTTGAGACTTTTTCTGCATAAAACCCCCCACTAACTCCGCTATAGCGGTGTCACCATAGGGGCCAACCCTCTATAACGAGAATTAATTTTTCTTGATATAGAGGCGTAGCTTGCATGAAAACAAAAAATCCTTCCCAATGCCTCCATTTCACAATACACCTTTGAACATTTACGTTCTATAATAATACCTTCAGACCAAGTTCGATAGTGGGAGTTTTTTCACTCGAATTCGATTATGAAAAACCCTATAGATTCCTTAATGTCTTAGTTACTAGGAAACATGATCCAATCTTAGACATACCACCAAACCCCTTCCACGATTTCCGTAGACCTCACCTTGCATATATCCCGTATAAGACTAGCCCAGCCTAAAATTTTCAAGTCACTACACAAAATGTTTTCTAACCTAAATCATAAATCACCCTTTTGGACCTACTGAAGGTATGAAAACTCAAACCAGATCTTATTTACCCAAAAATATGTACTTTGGCCAAACTTTCTAAAAATCAATCTTTCAAAACTGAAAATCTTCTACGTATCATATTGATCACCTCAGGAATTGTGTCACTTATCCCCACAAATCATAAAATGCATAATAAAACTATGTGAAGGGTCAAAATAAGGGACAAAAATTTGAAAATACAATCAACCATGAGGATTGTTAAAAAGTAGCGAATAAGCACAAATTGGTTCACTTGCATATTAAAATTGAAAATTGACACACTTTGATAAGAGCTATTCACATGATCAAATTTGTAATTACTTAAACTTGATTAAGTAATTTAAGTTAGATTTTCTAGAAGATTTAAGTAATTATATTCTAGCTAAGAATGGAAAAGTTGTTGGTTCCTATAAAAGCAATTTTTAAAAATTATGCTGTGAAATTTAAGAACTATACATTGACTTGATTGTCCTTTCTAGAAAAAAATGGAAAAGAATGCATTGTCATTTTTCTTTTAATCTTATGACCTCTTACAAAAATGGTGTTTTATTTTATTATTTTTGAATCAATTCTACTATTTTAGTATAGATTGGTGTCCAGATCATTCTTTCCCTTCCATTTTCTTGAATAAAAACACAAATTGTTTAGTTCATATATCAATAAAGTTAAGGAACAACAACAACAAACTGACTGTAATCCCACATGGGATGGAGGGTAGTGTTTACGCAACCTTTCTTGAAACCTTGTGAAGGTAGATATGTTTTTTTGATAGACCCTTGGATCAGTAACAATCATACGCAATACGGTTATTGAATCAAAGAAAACAAAATGTAATAATAGAATTAAGAAACAAGATAGTCTGTGAATGATAAAAAGAATACTTACAAGAATTAAAAACTAGAAAACGTTCAACTACCTACTAACCTTCTACTCTAATCCTCGATCTCCATATCTTTCTGTTTAGGGTCATGTCCTCGCTAAGCAACACATACGAAATTAAAATAAAAAAGTATAACCATCAAAATAAATTATTAAAAGCATTTAGATAGACATGTTTTGAATTATAGACATGTGATTTTTTACCCTCCCCGAGTTTCAATCCATTTTTAGCTTTGAATATATATTTTTTAGAATCTGATCTTTATTTTAACTTGCATTTTATTTTTTTAGTGGATTTTACTTAAGAAAATTGAAAACCACAAAAATAGTTGTGGTTTTTTCGATAATACTTTTGTTTTTGATTTGCAAGGAAAGAGAAATATTACAAAAATGGTTCGTTGAATTTTATTATAAAATATCATTTTTTTCCTTGTTACTTTCCGTTTCAGTTTTGTTATTTATATAATTCTTCCTTCTATATTTAATGATTTGATTGTTATATTTAGATAATATGTTGGTATATTAATAGAAAAAAAAGTAAGGTGGACTACAATTTTGGGATATGTTGTTCATAATGTTTTTTATATTTCTTTGATTGTTTGTCATTGTATAAAAATGAATTTCATTGTGTATGTTCATTTTGGCTATGATACAATCCTAATGCCTAATTTTTCTTTCTGATATGGTGTCCTCTCTTCAATCTTTTTGTGCTATATTACATTGTGCCATAAGTTTCCTTAAGTTTTCATTGTATTTGTCCCTTTTTTTCCTACCAAGGTTGTTTGTGGTTGAAGGGTAAAAAATATTTAAACACTAGAATATAAAATTGAATTATCATTTTATTCCTATATTAAATCAAAATATTATAAAACATTTACTTAATTAAATATTAAATAATAATCATTCTATATGCCTAAATATATTATTGATCCATTTGAGATTATCGATGAGAGATGAGAGTAAAAAACATAATGAATATAATTAGTGGGTGTTACATACATTTACATAATGATGAGTTAGTGGTAATTTATGTATATTAATATGATGGGTTATTTGGAACAGTTGATTAAGTTAAAAATTCAACGAAATTTGAAGTACCATATAAGAAAGAGTCCATGAACAAATTGTAGCAAATCATTCATCAATTCACACTCATATTTTTTCTTACGATTTTCATGAGTTAATAGTGACGAAAAGTTGTGGGAAAGACAATAATAATAAACAAATGTGAAATAAGTCACATGATTTGGGTAAGATATTTCTTCTTTGTTTTTTCATTTTTTATTCTTTCACCCTCAAACAAAGGAGTTTCTTTCTAATTTTACTAAAACAATGGGCATCAACATAGGCCATTGAATTATTAGTTTTGACGTTATATCCACTATTTCAAAAATAGATTTTCACTTTTACTTATAATATGATAATATAATCATGATAATAATTATATTATTTTTAATAGATATGTAAGTAAAAATGAACGGAGAAAGTAACGTGTTGGTGGGAAGATATTTCAATCAAATGGAACACTATAGTGAATGTAGCATGAACATATATTTT
>JAJOOE010020461.1:0-23071 GCA_036250405.1 Solanum raphanifolium
TATATATATATATATATATATATATATATATATATATATATATATATATGTGTGTGTGTGTGTGTGTAAATAACAAAGTTTTAAACAATTTAATTATGGAGAAAATTTTATATATATAGGATAGAACTTACACACAAGCATCTAGGGTTTCATTATCTAAATATTTAATTTTTTGAAGGTGTAGGGATGCTAGTAAATCAGAGAAGTTGTCTTATTCATTATTTGTTACATATGTAGGTTTATTTTAAAATTGAATTAATAAGATTTTATGGTCCATGAACTACTTTTGGACAATTTTTAGCTAGCTTGAGTAGTTACTTTCAATATATATATTTTTTTAGAAAGAACAAAATCTTGGATTCTATGAACACTGATTTGTATATCAATTTTCTTCAAGTTGTTGTGGGGCAAATTCATCTATCTATATAAAACTTTTGTTTTCTTGTAGATGGGAAGGCAATGGTTTAATCCCATTCCTTTTCCTTTTTTTTTCTATTCGGCGTCGATAGTATATTTGAAGTCAGATTAATCTGAATTGTATTAGAAAGTGTAGAATTGCTTCCCTTAATTTATTCATATAGCTTGAATACGAAATCTGGATCTAGTTGAGAATGAAGATTCCATTACTATTGCACTATGATGTTTTTATTAAATATTTTTACACTATATCATTTCTTTTCTTTAAAAAAAAAAAAGGTTAAAAATATCTTTAAATTATGTATAATCAAACAAAAATGTCTTTTGTCAATAGTTTGGTTCAAAAGCATCTCAAATCCCTGTAGTTCGAAAATGAAAAATAGAATTAGCATCCAATCTCTCGAAGGAGAAGCTCGACCCAAATTATTTCAAAGATAGCAACAACTAATGCATGATATTTTGCCTCTATGCTCGATCGTGTTAATTAAGTAACAATAAAGATATTTTGAATCAAACTATATTAACATATGACATTTTTTTTTAAATTCACACCGTTTAGGAACATTTTTTTAATCCTTTTCCATTTTTCTTATTTTATTTTTAACATTTCCCCTTGATTTTCAAATTTACACACATTTTTTTTTTGTTATAGGGTCTAATAGGGCATAACAAAACAACTTCTTTATTCTTTTTTTTTTCTCAATTTTATTTTAAACATTAAATAGGACTTTATCATTAGAAATTTCCCCACTAGAAGCTAGACATTAGTTACTGAAAATCCTCCCTCCCAACAAAACATGTCTAGTGTACAACATATGAAGTGTAGACAAAGATTCTTCAGACAAATTAACAATTTATCCTTAAAAAGAGTTGACTTTAAAGTATTTGGAAAAAGAAAAAAAACATTTCCATTATATTGTAAAGTAGATTTGTAAAGCTCAAGGTATATGTAAGACACATGAAAAAAATATATATACACAAAAAAAAACACCCACAATAAGTCCCACAAGAAAACATGATACTTTGCCTTCCATTCACCATTGGTATTTGAATTATTCTCCTTAATATAATGGAAGGAAATAAAACTAAAAGTGGATATATATATATATATGGAGAAGAGTTGTTTTCCACCTACTAGGAATAATTGTCAATAATAGAGTTTATTTATTTATACCATAATGAGCACTTTAAAATGCATGAATAGAGTTATCTGATCTCTGTTGTTGGTAGGAGGTGACAGGTATCCCGTGGAACTAGTCGAGGAATGAACACTTTAGAATGTGCCTCTTGTGGACAAAGTTATTTGGTGGCATGTTGTTGATGGATGTGGCAGACCATGTATCTCATGGAATTAGCTGAGATATACATGCGCAAAAGCTGGCGCGAACCCGAAAGTCATAAAAAAATAAATGTGGAAATATTGCACCAATTTGTACTATTTTCATTCACAATCTCTATATGTTTTTCGCTCTCCTTAAATAAGTCTAGCCTCTTTTTTAGTCGCCCTTTACTACAATCAACAATCACTACACAAACGACAAATAAGCGATGGATAACTTCTATCATTTATTAGCAAAAGATAATTGTTGATTATATTATTAATGACGGATTAGTAACATATTACAAAAAGACATGTTAACTACAAATTATTTTATTTAATGACAAATTTCATAGCTAATTATTTCTATATTTTTGCAGTGAGGTTGCATATGGAGAAAAATAGATTTTTTGAACGCTTTTCACTTTTAGTAAATTTAAATAAGTATTTAAGGATGCAAAGTTATGTTTTTAGTTCAAGGAGTTCTTTTTCTGGTCAGGCAATTTGTCTTTTATTTTTTATATATAATAAGATCACAACTTTCAAGTGATATTCCTAATCAACATTGGCTTTTAGGCATGTCTAGGACATAAAAAAGAAAAAGTAGCATGACAAATTTATTTAGTTAAATATAAAGTTTTTCATGTTTGGTATTCATATTGAGGTTCGATTGAATTTGAATTCATATTGGAAAATTCTACTTTGGAAATAAAGCATTCACTAACAAAGACGATTCAAACATGACTCTCATCTTAAGAATGAAAAAAATACTTACTACTGATCTATTACCTCATGAAGTAATATATATATATATAATATAATATTTATATGAATATTTCTAACTTTTTGACATGAATTGTTGAGAAATTTGCATGACAAGACCAAGAAATGCAATATAACTTTCAAAAGGATGAGAAAAAAAAAAGTAATTATATTCAACTATATAAATTAGTAGAAAAGATACCTCTACCCTAAATTTGTCTGTTTTAGACTTAAAAAGGGTCTCTTACCAAACCAATAACCTAGAGATATTTATAATAAACTCCTAAATAAAAAGAAACTTTAATTTAAGTAATGTCTGAGCTCCATATTGAAAAAAATAAAAGTATATTTGTCTAGCTAGGTCAAAGCCCTATTATATTATTATTAGATTAATCGAAATATAAATGAAATAAACGTAAAATAAAATTACTATTATATTATATTCTTTATACTATTTTAATTGTACATTGTAAGATCTATCACCACTTAAAGAGAAATTATACATTTAAATTCTTCATACTATTAGATTAATTTAATATTTAAAATTTATACTATAAATCATATATTTTTATATTAATATGATAAAAATATATAATATTGATTAAAATTCATATAATTTAACTATCAAAAAGTGAAATCAACAAATAAATATGATGACTTTTTTTAATAGAGCACATAAAGGAAAAAATACGACATATAATTTGAGATGGCGGTGCGGTGCGGGAGTATATATTATTATGACAAACAATTACTCATGCTAGATCTTGAAAATCACACTAACGCACGTGACTTGTGGCAGTATTTTCAGCAGAACTTTATATTAAGTTTTCACGTTATTATATTATGGACCATTTTATTCTTTTTATTTTTTCTTTAAATTAATTAATTAATTCTTTTTTTCTTTTTAAATTTTTAAATTTTTGCCTATTCGTACTAGTCAAGGGACATTTTAGATTTGTCTGCCAGCTCATCATCCACGTCAGAAAGCTAAAAAATGACGTGTCTTTGTCTGTAATTTCTGACACAATCGTTTTCTCTTTTAAGAATGTTTTCCTTGCTTTAAAGGAAAGCCACAAATTATGAAATTAAAAAAATATTTTAAAAAGTGTGGATCCTATTTGACTAATTTATAAATTTTGGTATTATAATCATAATTTTTATTTGATCAATGTTCTAAAAGTGTTTTTCGAAGAAAAAGACATTTATTTAGTTTCTAAAAAAATAACTTATGCTATTATAGTATTTGACTTAAAAATAATTTTTTTTATTTCTACAAATGTGATTGAACACCTCAATTATCTAAAATAAACGTTTATTTAAACAAAATTAAATACTTTTGACTTTTTAAAAATTTGGTCAAAAACATGCTATTATATATGACTCCTAAAATAACATGTGGAGTTATTGTGAATTCTTTTTGTAACCATTTTATTCATATTTGTTCTTGTAATCCGAGTTTAAGATTATATTTTAGCTAGCTATAATTATTTTGATCGACCAATAAAATATATATCTCGCCCTTTAAAGTATATAATATTAATGTTCAATCTGAGAGATGTGATTTTGTATATCGATTTCGTCCAAATTAAGTCTAGATAAATATATCATAATTTATAGCTATGATTTATTTCCTTTTCAAGAAAAGCAGCTAGCTAGTTATGATATAAATAATTTCATGATTTATTATGGGATTATATGAGGAAACTTTTATTATAAGTTTGGCAAAGGTGTGTATCGTACGTGTAATATAATTTCTAATACTTATAAATATATATATCATGATTTCCATGCACTAATAAATATTTGCATATTTCGTAAGTTTTACTTATATAATATATACTAGTCATGACGAAAAATATGTCATGTACAGTACACATGTCCGATATTTGTCTCAATTTAAAAAATTAAGAAATAATTTATTACCGAACTATCTTCTACCTATTTTACACTTATTTTTCAATGAGTAAAATGTGATATAATAAAATTATCGTTTTATGTGTTGCTTCTTAAGAACATGTACAAAATTAAATATGGACAAGTAAAAACGACCGCAGAGAGAAATTTCAAAGTAACAAACATATGAGTTAGGTATTGTGAGAAAGTAATAATAGAAGGAAGTACTAATTTTTGTTCCCCCTAGATTTGTATGGTTGTTACATAAATAGGAAAGATAAACAAAATCTGATGAGAATCCCTTTTGTGTCCCTCTAATAAATACATAGCAGAATTTAATTCCTGCCAAATTTTAATAGTACTATAAAGTATGAAAAGGGAATGTGGTTGCCTTCTCCTTCTGTGGAGTATTGAGAGTGACATTCAATTAAAAGTATAAAAAAATAATTATATGTATATAATTTAGATAAATATTATAAATAGAGCGAATAAGTGTAAAGGATAGAGGAGGAGGTGCTGAGGGAGTGAAGTCGAGGGTTGGGGGTTCTAGGTGGGGACGTGAGGTGAGGGGTCGAGGTGGGGGTGGGGTGAGGGCATGCACAAGATGTTTAGAGGCGGGGAGATGATAATATATAAGGGTGAAATGCTATTTATGAAACTTTAGTTTTTTACTTTCGCTAAAAAGTCATTTTTCTAAGTTTTAAGTTAATCTTTTTTTTTACAGATAAAATGTTATCTATGATATTGACTAACCAGAAAAGGGAAAGTTTCCTCCATACCAAACACTTCGAAGTATACACTCATTAATCATAATTAAATAATAAAACTCTGTATCTATGTGTGAACAAAAATCATGCATAACAGTGGAGCCACAATTATTATTGAAGTAGGTTCATATAAACCGTTCATTTGAATTTCCTTAGTCAGAAAATCATGTCACATAAATTAGAGGACATAAAGCATATTTTGGAACATATACAAATATTTGAATCTCCTCCACACAAGGGGAATTTTCATTATAGTATTAGAGGTAGTTCAAAATTGTTTACAACATTTCTGAATTACCTCATCAATTTTTTTTTATTTTACCATTGATTATATATTTATTAATTTAATGTAAATATCGAGTCTGGATGGAGAATGAATGAGACTCATTTGATTGAATATATTTATTCACCCTCCCCTTTCCCTTTTAGTCCCCACAAAATGTAAGATTCACATTCACACAACAAGAAGATCTTCACCACCTTTATTCCTCTCTTTGGAATTTTCTCTCCATATGGGATTTCACTTTCATGCCAGACACACAATAGGAAGGAAGATAATATAGAATATATTTTTCCTATATATTATCATGAATTTTTGGGAGAGAGCGACTTCTTTCGTATTCATTCGATTTTGAGGTCATCATTTAAGTTATATCTCATAATATATAAAAAAGATAGTCGTAACAACTTTAGACATGTGAGTGAAGTTACCTATGATTAAAGTTTAGGCAAAGTTCAAGCATTTTAGTCTTTTTCTAAAAAAAAAAAAACATTTAGTCATATATGAGTAAATGGAGCCATTTTACGTCTAACTTCAGACACCGCAAAGTTATTTCTTAGGTGGATAGATGTGTAAAAGAATTTCTTCAAAAATAGCTACAAATTAAATAGCAGTATCTACATAAGCTATCCCATAGAAAATTGGGAAAATCGTATGAAATAACAAACTATTAATTCAAATTAAATGATACAGCTACAGTTTATTTTATTTGTAATTCGCAGCAAACATCCCTTTTTTTGGACATCTGATTCGGTATAGAATTAGCCATTTTATACATTTCGGTATAAAATGCGTTTGTGTTTGTATAAAGCAAGAGAAAATTGTATATGCAAATACAAATACATATATTTTCGTTCTATACACTTATAATTATACAAATACAAATCTTATTATACAAATTACAATGTATAAATTAATTTATACAAAACTGAACAATTTGTATAAAATTGGATATATATAGCGAATTATACAAATGAAAAGCTCCATAGCAAACATAAAATTTGCTATGGAGTGCAATTATGCAAACTATAGCTATAACATACAAATATGATTTTTATATTTGCTATATGTGAAAGTTGCTCTACAAAATTTACGTCAAAAAGTGGTCACTAAGCGCTATTTCTACAATTTTATCTCAATGACTTTTGAAGGCCCAATGTACAAGACGGCCCATTTAGTGTAATTGATGTACGTTTTCCTCATAAATCCAACCCAATTTCTCTTTCTCTAACCAAAAAAAATGAAAAATCCTTCAGTTTCTTTAATTGATTTCATTTCAAACAAGATTTGGCTAAAAAAATTATATGTATATAGAATTTATTATGAGAAACTAGCAATTGAATAAATTTACACATATTTTTGGGCCTCCCCTTCTTGACAAATACTAAAGACCATCATATTTGAGGTAGCTTTTCTATTGCTATTTCACTCTAAATAGTTTTGATCAATTATATAAAATTTGAGCTCTAAATTTATGATTTGGTATTTATAGCAATAATTGTGGTATTCAATAATCTCAAATTCAAAAAGAAAACCAAATGTCTCCAACCTCATTGACACTACTATAGTACTAATTAAACATAACTTCTTGTGACAAAATAAAGAAATATGAATTTACTACTAAATTTGCAACAAATTTGAGTAATGAACATTTAAAATAGTATTAATACAACAATAAAACTTTTGTTGTCTATTCTTGTTACATTACTCTCAAACACAACTATTTCAACATTAATTTCAAAATATATAATTGCATTCAATTGACACTAACATATTAGTACTTAATCAAACATATGAAAACTTTAATCCAGATCCTCGAAACTTTTCTTCAATGATATGATTGAGTTTATCACACATCTCTGTAGTAAAATAATTTCTCCAATCTCCAATTTCTCCTCGACGAAAGAACACTTTATTTCCCTCTCCAGTTGACAACTTTCCATTTGTATTCACCTCCAAATTTCTCAAATTCTCAAAGC
The DNA here is from genome assembly GCA_036250405.1 of Solanum raphanifolium. Lineage (NCBI taxonomy): Eukaryota > Viridiplantae > Streptophyta > Magnoliopsida > Solanales > Solanaceae > Solanum > Solanum raphanifolium. Next base: position 7,417 of record JAJOOE010020461.1, read on the forward strand.
TGCACATTCTTAATATTTCATTCACCACTCCACAATTTTCTTCCTCCATAGAGAATGGACATTCCAAAAATTCAGCCAAGCGTTTAAGCTGAATTTTTGGTTTCTCTTTAATTTCTTCATACATCAAGAAAAACACTTTGTTAGGATTTTCTATGCTTTGTTTCCAATAATCCAACACGTGATTCCAAAACGGACCATAAAGGCTCAACCCCTCACAAAAAAGATCAAACATTTCATGAATGGAATTGGTATCTTTGTGATGAAGTCTTAAATTGTTCGCAAAATGCCACATAGAAATAAAAGTGTCCTTAGGATTCCTACATAAGTAAATAAGTTTGGTTCTTGAATCCATCACTGATTTTGGCAATGAAGCAAAAGGTACATGAGTTGCCAAGAGTCTAGGTGAAGTGAAAGTTGAAAAATCAGGAATTTGACCATCAACATAGAGTGTATGCTCCAAGAATGGAACAAGAACATGAGGGTTATTGACAAGTAAAGGGTGATTAGGTTCAAACATAGGATGTTTCACTCGATTCATCAGAGCGAATAAAAGTGATTTTAACCAAGTAGTTCCTGATTTTGGAGTTGTAACAAGAATGATATCACTATCTTCAGCTTGAAATTGTTGTTGACATGCAATCACACCTTGAAGCAATCTTGGTGGTGTCCAACAACCTTGATAATTGTAGATATATGACCCAACCCATCCTTTTTCTTTTGGTAGGATAGAGAGCAATTTCTTACACTCTTCACTTAGGCTATCCTCTTGTAAATATCTGGGAGGAGAAGTTGTCATGGTTTAGAAGATTGAGTATTTTCTTCAAGTTCAGGGTATTTTATAACAGATACGCACGAATACACTTATTACTCGTGTGAACGTTTAGTCATACACTTCATGTGAGCTCAACACTTCACATTTTTCATGTCTTTCTATTAATAATAATTACTTTGATTGACTTATTTAATTTATTAAGAGAGTGCTATTAATGTGAGTGTGTCAAAATAGTTAGCAAAATTCATGCAGTGTTTTGTCCTCTTTGTCAAATAATGATTTTAATTTCAAGATTAATTCTTTGGAGTTTATTATATCAGTATTCTTTAATTTATAACCATGAAAATCTAATTTAAACAACAATTAAAAAAATCTAATTTAACTATATATTTTCTCCATTTACTTTGACTTATTCCTGATAAATTTTGCACTCTTTCTAAATAAACATAAATAACGTGAATATTTTAATATAATATTAATTTATATATAGTCTTGATGGACTTTAGAATGATTTGGAAAAATGTATAGTAATGTTAAAAATAAAATAAAAAATTGTCAAAAATTGTTTTTCTCTCGATATGCTAAAGTAAACAAATAAAAGTAAAAAAATATTTTTAATATAATAGACAAGTAAACATGAACGAAGAGAGTATATAATACTCAATTTATAGAGTTATTTAAACTTGCACGTATTTAAAGCTTCATATTTTCTACCATGCTCTATGAAAACATGCATGAATATATATAAATAGAGTGTTGTGCCTTTTTTTCTCCTAATCATTTAATTATGAGAGTTCCCTTTTTCGAAATAATTTTTAACTTTATTTGCAAATGAAAGAAAGAGTTGAGAAATGACTGTGACGATTATCAGGTTTAGACTCAAAATTTGAGTGCAACGAGTGCCACTATCATCAGTACGTCAATATAAAACTCTTAAAAATGATAATGATAGTAAAGTACAAACTTCTCTATGAGCGAATAAAATTAATTTGGTATAATATAGTAAAACAAAAGTACATCCTTTATTCGTAGTTGATCAACTTGACACATTTTTATATTTTACAAACAATCAATAATAATAAAATCACACTAAAGTACATTCCATTTAAATCAATAGATCATTTGCAACAATTTGAGTAATAAACATTTAAAATAATATATATTAGTGCTACAATAGAGCTCTTTTTATATGTTCTTGTTACATCACCCTCAAACACAACTACTCTTACATTGATTTTGAAAATAATAAACTACATTCAATTCACATTATAACATATTAATGTCTAATCAAATATATGAAAATTTTAATCCAGATCCTTGAAACTTTTGTTCAATGATATGATTGAGTTTATCATTCATCTTGACAGTAAAATAATTCTTCCAATCTCCAACTTCCCCTCGACGAAAGAAATTTTTATTTGCCACTCCAGCTGACATTTTCCCATGTGTATTCACCTCCAAATTCCTCAAATTGTCAAAGCTACACATTCTTATTATTTCATCCACAACTCCACAATTTTCTTCCTCTATGGAAAATGGACATTCCAAGAATTCAGCCAAACGTTTAAGCTGAATTTTAGGTTGCTTTTTAATTTCTTCATACATCAAGAAAAATACTTTATCAGGATTTTCTATACTTTCTTTCCAATAATCCAACACCTGATTCCAAAATGGCCCATAAAGACTCATACCCTTACAAAAATGATCAAACATGTCTTCAATGGAATTGGTATCTTTGTGATTATCAAGTCTTAAATTGTTTGCAAAATTCCACATAGAAATAAAAGTGTCTCTTGGATTCCTACATAAGTAAACAAGTTTGGTTCTTGAATTCTGAACTGATTTTGGCAATGAAGCAAAGGGCACATGAGTTGCCAAGAGTCTAGGTGAAGTGAACGATGAAAAATCAGGGACTTGACCATCAGCATATAGATCAAGTTCCAAGAACAAAACGAGATCATGAGGGTTTTTTAAATGTAAGGGGTGATCTTTTTCAAAAATAGGATGGTTATTTCGATTCACTAATGCAAATAAAAGTGATTTTAACCAAACAGTTCCTGATTTTGGAGATGTAACGAGAATGATATCACTATCTTGAGCTTGAAATTGTTGTTGACATGCAATCACACCTTGAATTGCTCTTGATGATGACCAAAAACCTTGAAAATTGTAGATATTTGATTCCATCCATCCTTTTTCTTTAGGTAGGGTAGAGAGAAATTTTTTACACTCTTCACTTAGGTCCTCTTGTAAATATTTGGGAGGAGAATTTTGAGATGTTGTCATTGTTTTAAATTGAGTGTTTTCTTCAAGTTTGAGATTTATATAACATATATACACACAGATACACTCATTATTTACGTGAATATTTTAGTCATACACTACATGTGAGCTCTCTACTTCACGCTTTTCATGTATTTCTATTAACAACTTTTAATTTACTTTTATTATTATTCTTTATCAAGACTCAAGAGTGGTGTTATTAACGTGAGTGTATTACAATAATTAGTGAGCCACATCACACTTCATGCTATGTTTTTGTGAGTGCAAAAATAAGTTCTCTTTAAAGAGGTGATTCGTTATCCTATGCAAATTTATAATTTGTTTTATACTTTTTAAATTATATTTTTTTTCTAAAATTCGATATTCATTCAGACAATGTCACGTTATTAATTGAAACAAAAAGAGTAATATAATAGTGATAAGTAGGCGTAGCCAGTGGTGTGAAAATGAAAATTGAAAAACCTTAGAAACAAGGTATTGCATCTTGTTATCCAATATTAAAGAAAAAGAAAGAAAGAATTTAGAGATGAGTGTGAAGATAATTAATACAATAATAACAATATTTTCACGGTAATTAGATTAAGGGGATTAGAAAGAGTATTTATATATAACCTTACCCTTTTGATCTTGTGAAGGTAAATAAATTATTATTTATAAATCCTAGGTTCAAGTAAAGCATATAAAATTAGGTATGAAAAGAAAATACATGAGTAGTGAAGAAGTTGTGTTGAAACAATGGAGAAAAGGATAATATCAACAAAAAATAGTACGATAATCGAAGCAAAAGAAACAATATGTAATAATAAAATCAAAGAATAATATAGCATGGGAGTAATAATAAATTAATAATAATAATACTTTTAAGGAAAACTGGATCATATTCTCGGTAAGCTAATCCTCGACTTCCATATCCTCCTATCTATGATCATATATGCGATAAGCTTCAAGTCTGTCGTGTCTTGTCTAATCACATTACTACAATGTTTTTTTTGACCTACATTTACCTCTTTTTTGAGCCACCATAGTCAAACTCTTACACCTCCTCACTAGGGCACATGTGCATCTCATCTTCACATGTTCGAACCATCTCAACCTCGATTCCCTCATCTTATCCACCATGGGGGTCATTCCACTCCGTTCCGTATATCTTCATTCCTAATTTTATCTCTCCAACAAGTATACTCATACATCCATCTCAACATCCTCATTTCCGCTACTTTTATCTTATGAATGTGTGAGTTCTTGATCAGCCAACAATCTACCCATAACAATCACTTTATAAGACTTACCTTTAAATCTTGGTGGCACATTCCTACTACACAAAAAAATCAGATGTGATCCTCCATTTAATCCACCTCGCTCCAATACCATGTATAACATCATCATCAATCTTCACATTTTCTTTTATTATTGACCAAAATACTTGAAATTTTCTCTCTTTAAGAATCATGAGTAGTATATTAATAATCATCTCCACACCTGCCTCGTGATTTACGTCACTGAACTTATACTCTAAGTATTTTGCTTTTGTCCTACTCAACATGAACTGTTGAACCCTAGGATCTATCTTTAAACCTCCAGTCTATCGTTAATCTTTTCTTATGTATCTTCAATCAATACTTCATCAGTGGCGGAGCCACATGTAGTTGAGGGGTGTCGATCGACACCCCTTCAATTCGTCGGAAAATTACACTGTGTAGCTAGAGTTAAATTATTTTTTATGTGTATATATTACATATTGACACTTCTTGACTTTTACGCGATTTACTTCTTTATATTTTGACACCCCTTAGTCAAAGTTCTGGCTCCGTCACTGTACTTCATCATCTACAAATAGTAGACCATGACAACTCCCTTTAGATATTTCGAGCGTGAAGATGATGATTGTCATTATTTTATTATTATCATCACAATATATTACTATGGTAACCATCGTCACACATAGAAGCTCCTAAAATGAGTTTGTTGCTCGAATAGTCAGTCAATTATTAAAATTATATAATAAAGTCAAACATTTTTTGGGTAAAAAATCACTCTTCTATAGGTATTTCACAAGAAAAATCATTCTGATCAATTTTGTAAATTTTGAGCATTCAATTCTTGATTTGACATTTGTAGCAATAATTGTTGGACTTAAAATCAAAATAAATAAATAAAAACCAACCTCATTTTCAGTACTATAGTAGGAAGGATTTGGTGTGAAATAGTTATAAAAAAAATTACTTGTCCGTGACACAATAAAAAATATATTCAACAGGTGTACTTTTAAAGTAGATTAATCTCAACACAATTATTTCAATATTGATTTTCAAAATAAATAATTGCATTCAATTGGCATATAGCATATCAATGCCTAATCAAATATACAAAAAATTTAATCCAGATCCATGAAACTTTTGTTTAATTATATGATTGAGTTTCTCACTCATCTCTAAAGTAAAATAATGCTTCCAATCACCAACTTCCCCTCTACGAAAGAACATTTTAGTTTCCTCTCCGGTTGACAATTTTCCATTTATATTCACATCCAAATTGCTCAAATTTTCAAAGCTACACATTCTTAATATTTCATCCATCACTCCACAATTTTCTTCCTCTATAGAAAATGGAAATTCCAAGAATTCAGCTAAACGTTTAAGTTGAATTTTCGGTTTCTCTTTAATTTCTTCATACATCAAGAAAATTACTTTCTTAGGCTTTTCTATGCTTTTTCCCCAATAATCCAACACATGATTCCAAAACGGACCATAAAGGCTCACACCTTTGCAAAAGTGATCAAACATTTCTTCAATGGAATTGGTATCTATGTAGTCAAGTCTTAAATTGTTTGTGAAATGCCACATTGAAATAAAAGTGTCCCTTGGATTCCTACATAAGTAAACAAGTTTGGTTCTTGAATCTTGGACTGATTTTGGCAATGAATCATAAGGCAAATGAGTTGACATGATTCTAGGTGGAGTGAAGGATGAAAAATCAGGGACTTGACCATCAACATAGAGTTTAAGTTCCAAGAATGGAACAAGATCATGAGGGTTCTTGACAAGTAACGGGTGATTTTGTTCAAAAATAGGATATTTTTTTCGATTCACTAGAGAAAATAAAAGTGCTTTTAACCAAGTGGTTCCTGATTTTGGAGTCGTAACAAGAATGATATCACTATTTTGAGCTTGAAATTGTTGCTGACATGCAATCACACCTTGGATTAATCTTGGTGATGTCCAAAAGCCTTGATAGTTATATATATACGATCCTATCCATCCTTTTTCTTTTGGTAGGATAGAGAGCAATTTCTTACAATCTTCACTTACACCATCCTCTTGTAAATATTTGGGAGGAGTTGGTGAAGAGGTTTGAGATGTTATCATGGTTTTGAGGATTGTGTGTTTCCTTTTTGTTTATATAATGAAGGCTTACTCATGAGGGTATATATATAGAGGGGACTTACATTGCATACAGTAAAAGTTTTTTTTATACTATCAATGAATTTTAATCAATAATAATAGGTTAATTAATCTAAATTAAGACGGAGAGAGTAATATATTTTTATACTCACATATTAACTTTTTAAAAGAGGTTAGGTCATATGTCTAATCTGTTTATATATGTATAAAAATTATACATATATATGTTTAATTATAATTTTGACTTTTTAAAAAGAGGTTAGGACTTAGGTCATATGTATAATCTCTAAATAAGAAAATATTACTCACCAATATACACAAAATGTTTTTATATATATATATAAATAATTATTTTTTTTATATATATATTTTCATATTGCCGCTTTGATCTCTCTTTCTTGCCATGTATAGTGTGTATAAATTCAAATATGAGTTGGTGCCATGGGTTAATTAGTTAATCGAACTTTTCAAAAATTTTGTGATACTTAAATCAAATTCTTCAAAATATACTATTTTAAAAGAATTTGACATTTTAAAAAAAAGTGTTAGGTGATTGTAGTCCCTTTAATTTAATGATATGATTTGATGTGTGTTAGGTGTAATTGGATTAATGTGTGTGTAAGTGTTTGATTAATGTGTGTTAGGTGTTGGATTAATATTGCTTCACTCGTGTTGGATTCAGAGGCAAAATTTTCACTAAGGAGTTTAATCAAAATAAGAAAAGTAATAAACACACGTAAAAATAAAAAAATATTCTAAAGCTACTAAATATATAACATAAAAAATAATATTAACCATATATAAATAATGTATATTTTGATTGAATTAGTTGGAAAATAAAAAATAATAATATTTTAATATGAAAAAATAGGAAATGAAAATTTGTTTTCCACTATTTTGATGATAATCAGTTTTCTACCATATGTTTTCCCAGTAAGCTGATTCAGTAAAAAATAAATGAAAAAATATGTTCTATGACATAAATTTTCCTCTCATTCGCAATGAGAAAAATCTTTATTTTAAACCGTGAGTTGAAAGTAAGCTCTATATTAATTAACTTATAATAATAACCACAAAACATCTAACATCATTTAAATCAATGTTACAGGAAATTTGGAATATCCCATAACCATTCATGATTATTTTTTTCTCCCAACAGCAGCTAGTAAATAAGCATGATATATAAATATATATTCTAATTTCTAAGCTATCAAACTCGATATATACGTGATTTAAGAAAGATTAATTTCCGCCCACATATCATATAAAAACATTACAACTTGACGTTGGCATGACATTTTTGTGGTTAAGTGTCTTGTCAATGATTAAAATAAAATAACGTTGAGTGATGTATCTAAAAGTGAGACGCAATGTATTGATGGGATGTTGAGCAATGTATTCAAAACTGGGACGCAATGTATCGAGATGTTTTGATATGTATGCGAATTTCATCAAATTTAAGAGATTTTTATAATTTGAAAAAAAATAAAAATATGATATAATTATCTTTTAATACTATAAAATTTGTGAAAGACAAAATATATATAATAAATGAAACCCTCTATATTTTTGCTTTTAAAAAGAGAATATATATATAGTACCTTATTGTGATGCAGGGAAAAGTATGAAATAACCCCTTAAGTGTTAGAAAAGTCGCAAGAAAATAGCCAAAGAGAAATTGAGTGGGGCATATCCAGATACGATGATAAGGAAAATAGACTAGCTTGAATCAAATTCAATTCAATTTCAAAAGATAACTCATGAAGTAAGAATTGTTCAAAATTAATACGTAAAGAGATAAGATGTACTTAATTTCCTTAAGTACTAACGTGGGACACTTGACAAGATAAAAAAAAGCTTCTTGCTTGAGAAAATAACAATGTATACATAGTATTAGTACGTAACTTTGAATAATTGAGTGGAAAGCTACAAAATTTGTAGTGAGATTCCAAGATTTGGTTTTGTGGTCATGGATGATTTGGGAGCTAGTTTTCATATATTAAGCTTGTTCTTCTTTTTTCTCTTGTTATTTTATGCTTGAGTTTTTTGGGAATTAAATATTGTCGAATGTGATTATTCGAATCAAATCTTTGTTAAAGTGGGTGGTTTTCCACCCACTTTAACAAATAATGGATGGGACTATCTTGAACTTTCGTGTAGCCTCGTCCTCATAGAAGGCTCCCCATTTCATTTTACTAGTCCATATTAACTTACATGAGAAATATTTACAAATAAGCTTCGAAAATTTAATTTAATCTGAGTAGCATTGAAAGAAAATGAGTGATAAATTTATCCCAATTTTCTAAAATAAACAAATAAAATGAGTATTCAAACAATATTTTATATAACAGAAATGTTAATGTTGAATAAATGTTCTTTAATACTAATATTTTTTTCCATAAAGTCATAGTGGGGACCGGGGGGCCATATTTTAACTTTAGCCTTGATCAGCATAAATAGATGTCTAACAAATTGGTTGGACTTTTTCTTGAATTTGTTTCGAAAAGTCAGTTACACGTTTAAATTATTGTGATGATTTATTACACATCTAATATTATTCAAAGTGATATTAATACCCCCTTAGAAGGTGACATGAGACAGAAAATGTCTTCACCTTCCTTAAAGTGCGTGAGAAGAAGATGACCTATATTACACATCTAATATTATTCATTTTTCATTGCCTACATTTTTCAAAAACTCATGGAAGAAAATAATTTTCTATCTTTGTCTTCTTTATACTCGCCTGGCCACCACCCACAACCATCACAATGTTATTTTTGTCTCAAGCCACCAATAACATATTTGATTTTACACACAAAGAATACTAATGAAATGCTTGATTTTCATCATAATTATTAAAATTTCAAAAGAACTTTTACATATTTGAAAGTTTTTATTTGTTTCGCCGGCAACAATAGTGTTGCCCACCGCCTATCGCCGGCACCAACATCACTAAACTTCATAATCATTTTATTGTCTCATGTTCTCTCCTCAAATTTCTTGTTTTCCCTTCAATTTATGAATAATGAAGAAGAAAGAAGAAATTGATTTTAAGAAGAAAGAAATGTAAGGGGGAAGGAGGAAGAATGCCTAGGTTTCTACTTTTTGCAAAAATCAAAGAAAATATTAATGAAAAATGGTTTTAAAAAATTAAAATAATCTTATTTACGTGTCAAAACGCGTGCATAACACATTTTCACACAAAAATTGATATTGTCTTCGAAAGAGGGTATTAATTTTACTTTAAACAAAATTGAGTGTGTAATACGTCGTCATGATAGTTTAATGGTAGAGAATGACACTATACACTAGTCGTTTTATTTTCTTGTGATTGCTTCGCTGGATATGAAACGCATTGCAAGTTGTGACAACTATACACTAATGTGTGTATATATATTGGCATTCATCATGAGTAAATCTTTCATCATACAAACATAAAAAAAAAAAACACTCCATTATTTCACCACAAACTATGTCAATATCTCAAACTATTTCACCACAAATTCCTCCCAAGTATTTACTAGAGGATGGACTTAGTGATGAGTGTAAGACATTGCTCTCAACTCTACCTAAACAAAGATCATGGCTTACATCACATGATTTCTACAATTACCAAGGTTTTTGGCTAGATCTAAGACTACTAGGAGGTGTGCTTGCGTGTCAGCAACAATTTCATGCTCAACAGAGTGATATCATCCTCGTAACAACTCCTAAATCTGGAACGACTTGGGTAAAATCACTTTTATTTTCTCTAATGAATCGAAAGAAATATCCTATTTTTGAACAAGATCACCCTTTACTTATTAAGAACCCTCATGATCTTGTTCCATTCTTGGAACTCAAACTCTATGTTGATGGTCAACTCCCTGATTTTTTATCTTTTACTTCACCTAGACTCTTGGCAACTCATTTGTCCTTTGGTTCATTGCCAAAATCTATCCATGAATCAAGAACCAAACTTGTTTTCTAATTGTGTAGGAATCCTAGGGACACTTTTATTTCTATGTGGCATTTTACAAACAATTTAAAACTTGATCACACTGACATCAAGTCCATTGAAGAATGTTTTGATCTTTTTTGCAAGGGGGTGAGCCCTTATGGTCCGTTTTGGAATCATGTGTTGGACTATTGGAAAGAAAGCATAGAAAAGCCTAACAAAGTACTTTTCTTGATGTATGAAGAAATTAAAGCGCAACCCAAATTTCAACTTAAACGCTTGGCTGAATTTTTGGAATGTCAATTTTCCATAGAGGAAGAAAAATGTGGAGTGGTTGATGAAATATTAAGAATGTGTAGCTTTGATAATTTAAGTAATTTGGAGGTGAATAGAAATGGAAAATTGTCATCTGGAGAGGAAAACAAAGTCTTTTTTCGTAGAGGGGAAGTTGGAGATTGGAAGAATTACTTCACTAAAGAGATGAGTGAGAAACTCGATCATATTATTAAACAAAAGTTTCAAGGATCTGGATTAAGTTTTTTGTACATTGGATTAGGCATCAATATGCTATATGCCAATAAAATTAATGCAATTATTTGATATTAATTTTGGGTGTAATTTTTGTGTTGCGGAAAGTTCATTGAGGGTTAACTAGCACATAATTACACGCAAAGTAAATAGAGAAAAAAATACAATTAAAATTTAACAAAGTTCGACTAAGCAGAATTCAAGACTAATTAGCTTATAACAATGACCACAAAACATCTACATCTATCATTTAAATCAATTTGACAGTAAATTTGGAAATATATATATATATATATATCTAAGCTATGACAGATGTCTCCACAGCAACACCAGAGTAGGTAACTTCAGCCACCTTCTCAACTTCCCAAAGTTGTGGTAATATTTCCTTTATGTTGTGGATACTTTCTAGTGCATAATCTGCACCTACAGCTTTTTGGGACTTCCCAACCTGAAAATTATAACAACAATATAGCATATGAGACTCGATACGTAGTTTAAGAAAGATTAATTTTTGTCCACATATCATATAAAAACCTTACAACTTGATGCTAGCATGACTTTTTGTGGTTATAAGAGTGTCTTATGTCAGTGGTAAAAAAATTAAAAATGCAAAGTTAAAAGGATTTCTAGATATATAAATATATGTGTTGTTATTTATGGAACATACTAAAGAGGAAAAAATATCATATAAAATGAAACAGAGGAAGTAGAAGTACTTACCAGAACTGTATCAAGACCTACATGCTTGCCAGCTTGAACGTTACGCACACTATCTTCAAAGAAAAGCTGGAAAATAGAATTTTTTTCAAATGAGTATATATTAATAGCCTATTCGGCCAAGATTTTGAAAAGTCAAAAGTGTATATATTTTTTTTCCTTCAAAAAGTGAGGTGTTTGACCAAACTATTGTGAAAAATTAAGTGTCTCTAGAGAGTATTCAGAAACTATTTTTCAGAAGCTAAAAAAAAAACTCTAGTTTTTTCCCAATAGTACATCTATGGAAAACACTTTTGAGAAAAATATCCTTAGAAACACTTTTTGTTGCTTAATAGTGCTTTTCAAATTTTATTGGTCAAACACAAACATCGTCTCACTTTGACAACAAAACATTTTTCAAAATAAGCTGATTTTAGAAATTCTTACTGTTGTGTGTGGATTAATGATGTTGGCAAGGTCCAATGCCCTTTCAATGGCAACTTGTGAAGGTTTGCAGAGAATTGGTGTCTTTGGCAACACTGAGCCAGCCTTAGGTTGAGAAAAATGTCCAATTATGTCAAAGATCTCATGAGAGCCATTATTAGTAGTAGCATTGCTCTTGTCAATTGGATTAAGAGTCTCAAAGCATATTATCCCTTCAAAACAATCTTCCAATCCAAGTTTATTTAGAACTTTGAGAGCATGGACCTCATCAGCATTAGTAAAGATCTGTTACACAAAAAGAAAATGAAAAAAGAACATTTAGAAACATCAAAACACACCTAAAGTATCACGTTTTTGTTAGTTTACTATCTGAACTATCACTATTCACTAATTATTAATCAAAACACATTCAAGCTAACTAGAAGCTAAAAAACACGTACAATCAAGTTAATTTGCCCATAAAATTTCGTTCACATGACAACTGAATTCATTAATTTTGAAGTGTGTTTTGATAAAAAGTTAATAATAGTTAAGATAGGAAATATAAGCACGAGATAGTTCAAATAGAAAATTCACAAAATGTGATATTTACGCTTATGGATTGTATTTATGGACTTACAACTTTGCGGATCGGTAGGCTTAGCAAAAGACTTCTCAGAATAGGGTCAGGCCTCAATTTTTCATAAGGCAATCCACCATGGACAAAACTGCAAATTAAACGTCAAATGAATTTCAAGTCTAGCTCAAAGAAACAAGAATTACCAAACTATATAAAAAGTTTCAAGATTTCATCCCCGTCTAATGTGGGACATTTCTTTCAACACCTCCATGCTTAGAAACTTTCTGGACTGAAGCGTATACAATCATGGATGAGGAGTATATTCACAACCTCTACACAGTCCAGAGGCCCCCACGTCGTATACCATGTTAAATGAATGTGGAATCTAACTCGTACCTTAAATAATTGCTCAAAAAGAGAAGAATTACCCAAGTCTTAAAAATTTCGTTCCGACCGATGTGGGACATTTCATTCAACATTAAATTCAATAACATAATGCAATGAGAGTTTAAAAATCAATTGAGTCCAAATACTCACGTATGATACTCATCATAGTCAAAATTGTAGCCAATCGCCTACCAAAAATAAACAAGTTGTCTCATTAAGTTATTAAAATTTGTCAAAATTAAACTTTTTACTATAATCATAATTAATGCTAAAGTAAGAATACCCTTAGGCCTGCCATTGTGGTTCCATAATTCTTGTACAATAAATTACCCAACTCAACAATTTTGCTTTGTTCTATTCCAAGCTTTTCAACCATATAATCTGTAGATGCACATTAATATCTAAATTAGAGACATAATTATATACTAATCATTATTTTAAAACTTTGAAGTACATTTCAAGTATTTATACCTTCAATGTTCTTGGTGACATCAACAGCCAGACCAATACTAAGGGGGTAAAGAGTGTCATCTAGATCTGTAAATTTCAAAATAAAAATAAGATGAAATAAAATGAAGAAATCGGATTTGATATCGACTCCCATTTGGTCATAAATTTTGAAATTGAAACTTGAAAATTTGAATTTCTGGAATATGAAATTGTGTTCGGACATGCATTTTCAAAATCTAATTAAGTTTCATGATCAAATAAATATTTGTAGATAAACTTTCAAAATTTGTGATCAAACGCTAATTAAATTTTAAAAAGATAACGTACGTACCAAAAAGAAGACATTCATATTTTGACATCTGAGCATGCCCGTATTCCATTTTGGCCTAGAAAAAGGAAATAAAATACATAAGAAAATTTAAATCTTACTTTTAAGTTCTCTCTATTACTTTAAGTTCCCTGAATCTTACAAGAAAACCTATTATAATATGAACTAGGATAGATAAATTCTAACTAGACATTATTAAATAAATATTAAATAACAAATCTTGTAGTAATAATTTAGGATTCCTACTCCATCTTTAAATTTATATTCCAACAACATTTAACAAAGATAATCTAAATCCTGAAAAGTCAATCTAAGCCTCAATCTACACTTCTTCATATATGGCTTCCCAATTATTGAGTTTCACACATCAACAACTTGAATAATATATGACAATAGGGGTACTCCGACCCCAATTAAATAAATTCACTCACTCAGTTTTTAAATTTACTCAACCCTAACTCTTATGAGACTTTTTTTATTTTTTTATTTATACTATTTAAATTTATTTTTTGTTAAAACCCTCTAAAAGTCGATTTCACGAAAATAATTTTAACAAAATCAACCCCATAGTAGATTTTTTGGCATAAGTAATCAAGAAAATGCAAACAAAGGCCGATTTCACAAAAATAATATTAAAAATATTTTTTAACAAAATTGACCTCCAGAGGTCGATTTTTTTAGCGCCAACAACCGCAAAAATGCAGATCGACCTTTGGAGATTGATTGTTTGTTTTTATAAAACAATAGCAAATACCAACCTTTAGAGGTTAATTTTAATTTATTTTTTATTAAATGTCACGTGAATTTATATTTTTTTTTTTTGAAACATTCGACGTTGATTGTTAGTCAAAAGACATAAGTGAGCTAAAATGTAATAGTCTAGAGACATGTTTGATCCTTTTTCGTAGAAAAAATGAAAAAAAAAAACAAGATAATCATCAGCCAAAACTTAGTTAAATTGATCAAAAAATTAGCACAACACACATAAAAAAAGATCAAAATAAATCCAAAAAACATACCAAGAAATCAATATGGGGAAAAAATGAATATACACAAGACTTTTCTTTGTAGTGAAAAGTGTTTTTGCAAGATTAGTAGCCATTCATCTTTGGATTTATATAGGCAAAAAGCGTTACATCTTTACCCATTTGGATCCTCATAAATCCAAAGAGTTATCCTCTTCTTCTTTTTTTGGCAAAGAGGATTAATTATTGGGAAAATTAGCTAACTAGTCAAAATCCCTAACATATTTATTTAAAACAACTACACTTTAAAATAATTATTAAAAAGGTCAATATTTTAGTTTTATAGCAAATTAAATGTATCCAATTCTAATTCCTTATTTTCCTTTAAGGCCCACGTCTTGCAAAAATATTGCAACAATACCTTTCAGCCAAACAAACGTTCTCTCTCCAATTTATAATTATCTCAAAACAAAAAAATTTCTCACTCATCCGATTCCCTTCTTCTATTGTTCTTCAATTTTCATTCCCCCGTTTCTCTTTTATATGTGACGTTTTTTCGATATTTTCAGAAATTGATAAAATCTCCCAAAAAATATTCACAACAATCTCATTAATTTTAGGTATGTATCTTTTTTTGACTTTTATGTATTTTACTGATTTGCATCTGTTTAAACCTTTCAATATATTTATTTGTATAATTGCTTAGTAAATTCTCTATTTTCGATTAGGGTTTTTGATATGGAAAAACTCAAAATTCCTCTCTAATGACGGACTCAAAGAGGACTCCAAGAAGAAGTATATCATGTAATGATCGACTTTTTAGCGATTTTTCATCTTTTGATCTTTGTATCACTCAAGGACAAGTCGATAATGTAGGATCGAAGGCTAGAAAGCTGGAAGAAAGC
>JAJOOE010020462.1:0-17197 GCA_036250405.1 Solanum raphanifolium
ATATATATATATATATATATATATATATATATATATATATATATATATATATATAAAATATACGTAGTATACTTATTTTCCAGACAAACAAGCTAATTCTTTTCAATTTTTTTTTATTATTATTTTTTCTCCACCTACCAATCTCTAGGCTAAGAAACTATGTGCAAGGCTAAGAAAGTGTCGAAGGATTCCAGTGACAAGGCTTCGGTATGCGAGTCGATACAAATCAACACCCACTCCCAAACTAAAATTTTCTTTGAGTGCAGGAATACAGGAATCGAGGAAAATAACATCAAGTCTCGGGGAATGACCGGAGGCGCCACTCGACCTCTACAATTATGAGCCAAAATACTATTTCCCTACTTTATTTCCCGAAAGTACTTCAACTTGCATCTTATGTCTAAGAATATTTTATTTAAATTTTTTGTAGGTATGCTCAAGATCCGGATGAAATGCTGAAGAAAAGAGGGCCCTCGTAGGAAAATAGAATAGTTAGATTTCTGTCAAAATAACTCCACCAACTGGAGCTTGTAATCTAACATCATCAACAACTCCGCCAATCGGAGACCACCGTCTAACATCGTCGAACTCCACAAGTCTGGGGTTGTACATAGCAAATGCCACTCAAACTCCACCGATTGGAAGTTGTACATTGCAAACATTGTCAAACTACGCCAACCGGAGGCTGTACATAGCAAACATCGTCAAACTCTACCAATCTGAGGTTGTACATAGCAAATATCGTCAAACTCCACCAACCGGAGGCTGTACATAGCAAAGATCGACCGAACTCCGCCAATCGGAACCTGTATATAGGCAAAGAAGCAACACTCCGCCAATCAGAGACCACATCGTAGTGACGTCACCGAAGCTCCATCGACCGGGGGCATGCAAGCACAATGACACTTTCATACACTAACAATAATATGTTACATTACAAGCTTTACAAAGCCGGATACAGGCTTTTACATTACAACAGCCTCGCCAGTCGAGGGCCTTTACATTACAAGTTACTTTACCTACATCACATTCACAACACAAAAAAAAAGAGGACATCAACAATTGTTTGGACATCTACACTTTACTCTTTACATTCCAATTTCAATTTATAATTTTGAACCGCAACAAGTACTTTTCACCTTTTTACATGTTTTGCAGGACAACGCATTACAACGAGGAACTCCCTCTAAGCAGCAAACTAGGGCAAGTTAGTGCAATGTCAGGCATCACTAGCTACGTCAAGGATTCACTTTCAAAATTCAACTCGACTCGATTTTCAAAAGTTCAGATAACTCTCTCAGGTCTCACTTCATTATAACCCGACACTGGGGCATTCTTTTTTTTTTAAAATCATCCTTCTACCATAAGTCTCCAGTAGAAATTGCTATGGAGCATTTCTCATTCATGTTCTTTAAAACTATATCTCGTCCCTCTATTCATGCCAATCTCTTCAAACCTCACCACCAAAACATTTCAGTATTACCATAATTCGATACTGGGGAAAAAAATTTTAATAAAAATTTGCTATGTTCCTACACTCCCGAACTACATATGGCCTGATTTCTCATGAAACCTGAGATATGTAGGCAACTCAGAAGCCAGAGTTCGGCCATAACTCCATAAACATTTCTAGCCGAGTTTTGCTCAAGGTGTATTTTATTGGGTCACCTGAAATTGGATCGTGTCAATGTTTCTTTGTCCACGTGTTCTCTACTCTCTTCCATGGACAAAGAAAGGGGCAAGTTGTTGACACCCAATTTTAGATCTCCACATTTGTTTAACTAAAGTTTTAATAATACTAATAATAAGATATATATATATGCTATGAATTTTTGTAAAAAAAAAAAGGATTTTTTAATTATTTATTTTATTTGACAAATTTATTTCATAAATACTATTTTTATAAAAAAAATTAAACATATTATATAAATATTACTACTTACTTTCTCATTTTTAAATTTCACGTCAAATAAATATTGTTTTTTAAGGGTTAACTCGATTTTTCTAATTAAATATAATTTCTATTATAGCGATAAATATTTTTCGACATTTTTTTCAAAATTAGGAAAAAACTTAATTAATTAATGAGTTGCTAATTTATATTAATTTTATTTTTTAGAATCACTAATTTTCACAAATAATCTAGTCTTGCAAAATTATTATTTTTAATTTAATAAACTATATCTATTTAATAAAGAAGAGGTTATAATTTAAATAAATTTAATTTGAACAAAACTTGGCAATCCCAAGTCTTTTAATTTGGTCAATCCACGTGTGCCACATAAGAAGCACATGGATTGTGCTTCTTCATATTCGATCTCAACCATCCGATTTAATCCCAAGGCTTTAATTAATTTATTGTTTTTAATATATATATATATAGTTATTAATTATTATTTTTTAAAAACCCTTTATTTTATTAACCATCCGATCAAACGATCGGACGGACGAGATCAAACCTAAGACTTTTAGACCCCTACTCTACCACCACAACCCTATACTCTGTATTTCTTCCAGAGATGACGTTCTTCTTCCCCATCATGCCTCTTCCTCTTCCCCAAAGAATAATGCTCCAAGCTCCTCTCCCATGGCCCCCATGGCCTCCCCCACATGCTCCCCCTATCTCCTTCGTTAGAGAACGACTCTTGGCCGCCGAAAAATGTTCCATCAGTCGCTCAACCCTCTCAAATCGACCTGAAAAGGTCAATTTTTTTAGAGATTTTCTTCTCCTTCGTAATTGCTTTCCTATTTTCTCTGAGATTGGGGTTTCCAAGAATTCAAAATTTGAATTCTTGGAGGCCAAATTAGCTATAAAAGGGAACCATTTGGTTCTCGTAAGGGAGGGAAAAAACACAGAGAAGAAATCATCCATGAACATCCAAAAACAATCCGAAAATCCGAGAATCGACTGAAAAAATCCATAAACAAATGGAAAACATCCAAAAACGAACGAAAAAAAGATCCAACAACAACTTAGCGAATCTGTTTTGGTGTCGAATTCGAGTTAGAGGACGTTCTAAGTTGAATCTTGACGTCAAAGCTCTAGTTTGTTGCTCAATATAAGGTAGAATTCTTTTTCAAATCTTGAATTAGTCTTAATTAATACATTTTACCGATAAAAACTAGTTTCACTTTATTTTCTCTTTTGTAAATAATGTTCTTTACAGTGTCCTTCTTGCTTCCCATATATGGTATTTTCTTTAGTTGTTTTGATTATGTAGTAAGGATGTTGCTGACCTTCTGTTAAGAATTGCAATTTTTGAGTTTTGAGTTTTTATTATCTTACTTCATCTGTGCTTTCTGCGTTCACTTTTAGCTAAAAAATTTTAAGTTAAATAGATTGAAATGTGATTGTTGTCCATATACATGTATGTCAAATGCCTTTTGAAGTGGTTTTGATGAATATTTGAATATTAAAAACATCTCCTTCGATCACTCAAATTTTGGGAGTAGTAAGTATTCGCCTTGTTTTAGTTTTGAAATGGTAGCATGTCACTTTCGTTATCGTTTCGTTTTGAATCTACCAGATTGCTTTAAATATGAATTAGTTCCTAAACGACTAAGTCGGTTGTTCGATTCTATGTCTCTATTTTGTTTGGGACTTGTGTTTTCTAAGGTTGGTAATGAAGAAAAGAAATTTTAATTATCCTCAGTACATGTGAAATAGTTCACAACCAGTAGCCTTTTATTTCCTTTATCTCTCTGTCTACTTTGTGTATTTTCAGTTAGTAATGGTCTTTGTTCGTTGTCCAGTGACACTTTCATGATCCTTCTCTTATATATTAAAAATAAGCATGTCTAAATTATGCGAGATATTAGCGGTTTAGATATCTGGATACAGGATAGAACATGAACAATTTCATCAAGTAATTGCCTCATTTTTCCATTTTTAGACTAAAGTGCACCATTTACTTTGCTGAAAATTTTGGGGATTTCAGTTTGTACGTAGTCGATGTGTCATCTTATTACGAATTAGATAGATTGAGTTACTCTAAGCTCTACTTAAACAACTGAATTAAGGGACCAATATATATTTGTCTTCCATCTCTCACTTGACAAGCAAATATTTTGTAAAGTAAAAAAAGAGATAAACATCCTTACCTTAATGCTTGTTAACTGCCATTGAACTTATATGCTAAATTGATTTTGAGATCATGTTCTATCTAGTTTTGTAAATTTGATGTATCCTGGAGTGATTACACATGAAGTTCTTTGTCCTCTATGTAGTTAGACAATTGGATGTTTCATTTTTTGTAGATATGCATTAGATAAATTTGGTTTATCTTAATGCGTCGAAATTTGTTTGAATCACATCACATCTTATTTCTAATTTCATTTTTACTTAAATCAAAACTCTAAAAGTTTGAGTTCATACCTAATCATGTCTTACTTCTTTCATTGTGTTCCATTGATGCCGTCTTAGTCGACTAAGCCAATCCACGAACTGTTCAAGCCGGAAACAATATGTTTAATCTACTTCCATATTCATCTCTTGTTTGGACCATGAAATGCCTAAAAAGAGGAAGAAGAATGAAGTGTGTTAGCCTATTAGTATTCTGCTAGTTAGGAATTAAGAGGTATTGTTTTATAATTTACTATTGATACTTTTACATATTTAGTGAGTCATTAGAAATGAAAGAGTAGATTTGTTGGATAGCTACTTCCCTGGCAGCTTCATTACACAAGATTAAGACAGTTAGGATCTTTGTTTAAATTAAGAAAATGGTGAGAGTATTTGTATCATTCTGTTCATTGATATAATTTAAGGTTGTGCTAATTTTTATCTTATTTGTTTTTGCACATGTACACTTGGGAGCGCACTTGGAGTTGTGACATAACTCCATCACTATCCAAATCAGAGAAGCGACTGCATTATTTGCCCGTGTCTAGAGGCCCTCATCGCGTCAATAGTGTCCAGCGCTTCTTCATTATTTCAAAGCTTCACATTCCTTTTATATACGCATACATTTATATTGACAACGTTTTACACGGTGTTTTGTGCTTATATTTATATTCGTTTTATTTGTGTTCGACTTTGTAAGCCAACCAAGGATGGTAGTAAGATGTAGTCATTAATCTCCCCATCCCTCTAGATATTGAGTTTAGTACGACCATTTGGCTTAGGACGACGCTTTCTAACTTAATTTTCATTCGTTAGTTAATATATCTTTTGGTCGTGAAAGCTTAACCCTTTAGAAGTGAACTTGAGAGTGATTTCTTTTATTTTTTTAAAGAAGAATTTATCCATTTAAAATTTGTTTTAATGAGAGTTGAAATTTTTTTTCAACAACTTAATGAATGCAGATTTTGAGGTTCAAAATTGTAGATTTTTAGCTTGAAAATTGCAGATTTCAACAGCTTTACATGCAGATTTTTAGTGCAAACAAAAGAGTGTATTTTTGGAACAAAAACGCTTTATTGTAAGAGTTTTTGATGCAAATTTTTTTAGGTTCAAAAGTGCATATTTCTTGCTTGAAAGTTGCCGGATTTTTTAAGTTAAAACACTACACCTCTTAACAGTTTTATTGAACAAATTTTAGTGTAAAAAATGTTGTTCTTTTCTTAGTTAAAAACACAATTTTTTTGGGACCTAAAGACATAGATTTTTTATCTATCCACTATACTTTACGATTTTAAAAGTGCAGTAGTTTGAATCTAAAAGTGCTTGAAAATACTACTTTCAAAAGGAAAAATGAACATTTTTAAAAGGACCAAAATATTTAATAGCTCTGCTTATCAACACTCATTTAGTCCTTTATGATACGGATAATTTATCATTTAAAACTTTCAAACTAATTTACAGGTTAAAATGACCACCTTGAAATACATAAGGCTAAAGTTATTACTTTCTAGGAAAAAAAAAAATCTTAAGAAAGTAAGTAGGGAAATAGACCCTTATATTTTAGAAACAAAATAAATAATAGCTATAGAATAAGTCCCAATAGCTAGACCTATTTTATATTCTTTAATTCACCCCTTAACGAAAATATATTTGTTATTGTCACTTTCCAAATCAAACATTACTAAAACACTTTAATTTCTTAACATGTTATTTCAAGATTCTAGATATGCCAAGAGGTTCAAAATACAAGGTACATACATATATATGTCATACGCGAAAAGGAACAAACCCTATATTTTTAGTTTTCTCTATATGTAACTTGTTGTTTTGTTACACTTTATATTATTTTTGTCATATCTACTATCACTTTTACAAATGTTACTTATATTTTTTTATATAATTTGTAAATCCATACACTCTAATATACACATTATTTTACTACATGTTTGCAACTCGACTATTATCTCATTTTATTTTATTTTCTTTTATGTCTTAATTCTATATATAAATAAAACAACAAAATTTCCTATCCTTTAAACTCAACATTTATATAAGACACATCTATATTTTTCAACATATAAAATTATCATACATTTTAGCACATTTATTTATTACCGTATGATAAATATACTACTATTAATTTTATAAACATATATACATTGTACCTTGTATTTTACTCTTTTCTTAAAATAATAAAATTTACTTACCATTGATTATTTTTTTTTTAAAAAAAATAAACAAGTTTTTCCTAATTATATTTTTCCTAAATTGAGGTTAAGGACTATCTTCGGATAGGCTCTGAGGGATGTTTAACATCTTCCCTTCGAGTAACCAAAACCTTACTTAGAATCTCATTGGTTTCGCAAATCAAAACAAAGTTTACATTCATATATTTGAAAAAATGGTTTTCATAATATTTTTCCTTAAAATTTAGATGGCGATTCTAGAACAAAAACAATCTTTTTCAAAAATCAGAGTGTCAACCATATTATGTTGTGTACTGTTTCGACTAGTTTGAAATAGGGGTGCGACAACTTGTGATTACTTGTTTATTTTTGCTTGTTTGCTTTACCAAATTGATATATTGTTTTGACTGAAAGGTCGCAAGTGAAATAAAATCTTGTGTTCCTTATTTGTTTTAAAACACTATTTGTTACTGCTTTCCTTACACTGTCATTTGCACATTCAATCGAGTCTGTGACTGTTCACGCACACACTGTACACGCGAGAGGTGTTCCTGCACTCCTTCGAAACTCTCTTTGGATTTCTTAGTTTCAGAGTTGGTGCAATTAAGATACTGCTCCTTATCGCAATTACTCAGTCCCACTATCAATCATCTAGGAAAAAATCTTACTCTGAAAATAGGTCATGTTGCATAGCCTTAGGCAAGAAAATATACAGTATTGTCGTTGCGTTTAGGAAACAACCCAAATGTCAATGAGTTTCTTCTTTAAAACTCGACGACATAAACTTTGTGTGAAATTGATGTAAATTATCCAAACTTAAACACTTAATGGATTTGGAGCAAATAAACTCATTACACCCTTTACCCTCTTTTCAGATGAACCTCAACCAAGACTTGCAGAATATTCAAATTGTCGTTTCAGTGCCCCGCATTCTACATAATTGGTGGCAAAATATCCGGAGGATACACAGGGCTGAGATTCGAGGGCACTTAGAAGCATTATTGTCACTTCTGGGGACATAGTGCGATAAGGTCTTTGTCACTCAGTTAATGGGATTTTGGGAACCGCACACCATAACTTTCAAATTCCTGGATTTTGAGATCACTCCTACACTAGAAGAGTTCAATAGTCTTATTGAGCTACCGATTAGAGGAGGGTTACCAATGATCCCGTCAACTATCTATACTGGTGATTTTCTAAGTCTCCTTGATTTTCATATATTTCGGTCATTGAGATATGCGGACGACAGATAAGTTGAGTTAGACTATCTCTTTCTGAGGTTTTGGCGTTCGGAAGGTTTACTATGAATATCAGCGTGAATTTGAATGTACTCGCGGAGCATGGGAACATATGAGGAAAAGAGTATTCGTTATGGTTTTCCTGGGAGTTATGGTGGTCCTGATAAGGTCCAATTTTGTCGATATCAACATATTGTCGATAGTTATTAACATCTTCAACGATCCACAAAGATTTTCTTTGGTGCCCATGATCCTCGCCGAAGTTCTTCATTCGATGACAACCTGCATTAGGGGGCACAACTTCTTCAGGGGATGCATTATGCTACTATAAACCTGGGTGAGAGAATATTTCTATCGTCGTGATCCACAAATGGATTTCTACATGGGTGCACGTAACAGGATCGAAAGCCATGAAGATCGTCTCCAAAATTGGGTGGGCGCACCGACAAGAAGGGAAGAGTGGAGCACATTCTTGAACAACCTTACAGGAGATGCCATCCAATGAAAGTTTTCTTGGATAAGAGGAGTGGCGTTTGCAAGAACGCGGTATTTTTTATTTATCAAGTTAATTGGGCTGAGGGGCATTTAACCATATGCACATCTTCGGGTTATGCGGCAATTTGGAGTCATCCAAGACATTCCGCTATGGTCAATCATGGGGTCACATGAAGATGCTTTCACTTCAGTTTCGCTGGAACGGATAAGAAATCTGCAAGCCGAGTGGGAATACACGATAGATTTGGAAATAGAAGAGGAAAAATGGTACACGTCGGAGTATTATGCTTGGCGGAATACTGTGAATCATATGGCTCATCCAAGCATACACGGGCATTGGGGGTTTGTAGACAACCAACAGATTGATTGGATTAGAGAATCAGTGCTTCCTCACATGGGATTCACCACATCCATGTATAATCAGATTGTTCCCGGATCCATCAATTATTTGATCCAGGTGGTTGAAGAAGATGAAGAAGAAGAAAACCCGGAAGAGGATCCTGTAAAAGACCCAGAAGAGGATCCCGAAGAAGACCCACCCAGAAGAATAGGTGGAGGAAGACCACATGGAGGTTTCTGAAACGGGTTCTAACATCTATAACCCAAGAGATAGAGGGTTAATAAACATATCTCCCGAACGCGGCCCCGACGAGTGTCCAGAGTACCACCTAAGGCCATATTATGATGGGGATGATGACGATGATGATGCTCCAACCTGGCCGTAGATTCGTCTCTCTTCCTTGAATTCTTTTCATAAGCTCCTCAAAGTGCCATATAGCCTATCCCTCTTGTATGCCTTATGGCCCTTCGTATTTTCAGTTCTTAGGTTTCTGATTGCCTACCTCAATGTAACATCCAAGACTACCTTAATCAATGAAGTTATGTTTGCTCCAAATCTAAAATGTGTTTAAATGGATAATTTATTATCAAACTGATTGCAACGTTGGCCTACCTCAGGCAAAAAGAGGTTCTGCATTAGGACTAGTTTTGAATGTCGGCGTATATATGTGTTACACTTATATATTTGTTACATCTTTCAATATTTTCCAAAGTAACATAGTTTCCTTTTTTTCTTTGTTTTATTTTCTTGTTTTAATCATTTATCCCCAAAAGTACGTTGATTTTTGTCGACTTACAAACTGGCTGACTCACGATACAACATTCGATCAAAAGGAAAAATGACTGATAAAGACGACTTCAATGTTTCTGCAAACATAATGATACCTATTGAGAACCCCGAAGGTTCTCGAGACATGATAGAAGTCCAAAATGAAGAAAAAATGGCTCGCATGGAGCAAGAACTCGAGAGAAGTACTACGTCAAGTGCGAGAGTTGGACAAACTGTCAGCTACCACTTTGCCTACTTTCAAGACGTCTATCTACTTCACAAAAGCTGACTTGCCTTCTGCCGACTTGCCATATCAGCCAGAACAAACTCAACACGCTCCAACTCACGGTCGAGTTCCACCAGCTTCTCCAACCGCAGTTAGGACCGTTCTCGACCTTTCCAATCTCGACCCTACCATACCAACAATGCAGCAGATACTTGGGGCACATATTGACTCTCCCTATGAGCCACATGTCCTACCCGTATATGCCGCTGGAGCTCCTACCTTCACAATACCAGCAGTGGTTAATGTCCCGTATGAGGTTTATCAATATGCAGAAATGGAGAAAGATACCCAGCGAAAAGAAGATGCATCGATAAATACCCAGCTTCAGGGTCTAAGAAAGGCATTGAAAAGCCTACAAGTTACTAGAGGAACGGAGAGTCTTGATTATAATGACTTGTGCATCCACCCAGACGTTGACATGCCGGTAGGGTACAAACCACCGAAGTTTGACATGTTCAATGGAAAATGTGACCCTCACGCATATTTAAAGGCATACTGTGACAAGTTAGTGGGTGTAGGGAGGAGGAATGAGAAGCTGATGATGAAGTTGTTCATCCGGAGTCTGTCTGGCGAAGCATTAACCTGGTATACCCGTCAAGTCCCTTGCAAATGGCGAGACTGGCAGAAATGGCTGAAGACTTCATGAATCGTTTCAGATTCAATATTAAAATTACTGTTGACAGATTCTCATTGGCCAACATACAGAAGAAGCCATCAGAGAATTTCCAAGAGTATGCACGACGTTGGAGAACCGAAGCCGCAAGGGTGCAACCACCACTAGATGAGAGTGAGCTTTCAAAGTACTTTATTCGAGCTCAAGAATGTGTCTACTTTGCAAAGATGATGTCAATGATGGGCCAAAAGTTTGCAGAATTTGTCAAGATGGGAGACTTTATGGAGGAGGGTGTTAAATTTGGGAAGATTCAGTCTATGGTCGCATTGCAAGCTGTAAGTAGGGCTATACAATCTGGTTCCATTGGCGGCATCAAAAAGAAAAGGGAGGATGTTTCAGCTGTCACTTACCAACAAGGAGGACCGTCCTACCAATACCCCAATAATCTCCAAATCGCTGCACATATTTCATACGTCCCATACCCAGTATATAATACCCAACCACACTATAATCCACCCCGAGCACCAGCATACTAAAATCCTCCAAGACCATATGTCCCTGTCCAAGCACCAATCCACCAAAATAGACCAACATATGCACTGAGACCACGTCTAAATCTTGAAGCTAGAAATGCTCGCACTTACACACCGATTATTGTCGAACCCTACTCCCAATTGTTTGAGAGGTTGAGGACAGCGGGAGTGCTGCAACCAATTGAAGGAAAACTTCATGATCCAATCCCTCGTAATTTTGACGGAAACAAGTGATACGCTTACCACTCGGGAATCCAAGGACACGACATAGAAGATTGTTATGGGTTGAAGAACCAGATCGAGTCTTTGATCAGAAGAGGAGTAATCAAATGCACTCCAGCGCCTCCCAATGTGAACAACAATCCCTTGCCAAACCATGAGAATCGGGAAGTCAACATGGTTACTCTAGATGAAGAATATGGGGCCCTGACTGTCCAGACGTAGATGAACCAGATGCCATGATATTTTCGGCGCAACCTGTTATAACTGTTCCACTAAGGGAACCTCTGACTGTCCAAACATATCTCCCAAGAGTTGTAGTGACCACTCTGATCGCTAAAAAGCCTGAATATGACACCAAAGCAGTCCCATGGGACTATCGAGCACGCGCCAAAGGAAAGATGATTGACACTGTCGTGGCTCAAGGGATGACTAGGTCAGGGAGGTGTTATGCCCCAGAGGATCTAAATCAAAGAGCTCTTGGAAAAGAACAGAATTAAAAGAAAACTATTACGGATGCTGAAGCCACAGAATTTTGGAAGAAGATGCAGCCTAAAGACTATTCGATCGAGGAGCAGCTGAAGAAGACGCCTGCTTACATATCTATTTTGTCTCTACTTATAAGTTCTGAATCTCATATAAATGCTTTGATGGAAGTGTTAGACGGAGTGAATATTCCAAAAAAGACCACCAGTGAAACCGTAGCTTCAACGATTGGAAGAATAGTAAAAGCTAGCAATATTTCTTTCCATGATGATGAGCTACCTGCAGAAGGGGCTGGGCACAACAAAGCGCTTCACATCGCAATCAAGTGTTGTGATAAGGTTGTGACTCGAGTTCTAATTGATGATGGTTCTGGATGCAACATCTTTCCTTTTACTACTTTGAGAGATTTAGGTGTTAATATGGGAGAGATAAAGGAAAGTCCTGTGAAAGTTAGAGCTTTTGATGGAGCGCAAAGAAGTGTCATTAGAGAGATCTATCTCACATTGCAGGTGGGGCCGGTTGAATTCCCCATCCTATTTCAAGTGATGGATGTATCATCCAATTACTACCTGTTGCTGGGAAGACCATGGCAAGAGCGATTTCTTCCACTCTTCACCAATGTGTAAAGTTTGAGTGGGGTCGCACAAAAGTTACCATCCACGGAGAGCTCAGTCACCCCATCCTTTCTATTAATTCTATCCCAGTCGCTGACGAGTTAGATGGAGCCACTTTTCACACTTTGGAAATTATGCAAGCTATAAGGGTCAGTGAGAAAGTAGAGGTAGATAATACAAAGTTGTCAAATGCAGCGAAAATGGTTACGTCAGAGATGTTGAAATATGGATATCAGACTAAGAATGGACTTGGACCTAAGTCCAATGGCATAGTTGAGCCGATCCAGCTGAAGCATCAGAGAGGCACCAACAGACTCGGATATGAGCCTGCCTCGGGAAGAGACCGTCACGGGTCAAGCGATACAATCTTTGTACCAGAACAGGCTTTGATTCTAGATCAAGCCGGCGTTGATGACATCGTAGAAGGAATAGGCAATCTGTTCGTGGCCATGGCTGGAGAAGAGGAAGGGATAAATCTCAACAAATTGACCATCCGTGATGCCGAACTTGGAGAAATCTTGCAAAATTGGACCACCAGCCCGTCCCTATTTCAACCAGAGTCCTGGTAGTGTGGAAAAATAGTCTTTATTTTAAAATTCGCATAATCAAATTGAGGCTTGAATCAAGCCTAATCTTTTGTTGCTTGCCTCTTCTAAAAAGTTAGAATGCTTTGAAATAAAAAGTCTTTATTTTCTTTAAAAAGTTTCTCGTTATTTTAAATATATATTTATCTTTACTTACCTTTTGCACTTTTCAGCACTCATATTAATAAAAATCCTCGTTCAATGGTTATGACATGTAACGAATCCACCGAGCAAGGTGAAAGCGATGAACAAGATCACGAAGAGTACGATGAAAGCATGATGTCGGAAAATCTACCACATGAGATCGAGCAAGTTGAAAGTCAGAAAAAAACCCAATATGGATGAAAAAGAGGTTGTCAACTTAGGAGATGAGGAAATCGTGAAGGAAACATGAGTCAGCATACATTTGGAGGCTGAAAGAAAGCAAGAGTTAATAGAGTTGCTTAAGCAATATGTTGACGTATTTGCTTGGTCTTATGATGACATGCCAGGATTAAGCACTGATTTTGTCTCGCACAAATTACCGACCGATCCCACTTGTCTTCCCGTTAAGCAAAAGACAAGAAAATTCAAGCCATATTTGAGTTTAAAGATCAAGGAGGAGGTAACTAAGCAAATTGAGGCGAACATTGTGAGGGTTACAAATTACCCCACATGGTTAGCCAATATTGTGCCAGTGCCAAAAAAGGATGGAAAGATCAGAATATGTGTAGACTATCGAGATCTCAACAGGGCCAGTCCTAATGATGATTTCCCTCTTCCAAATATTCATATACTCATCGATAATTATGCAAAACATGAGTTACAATCATTTTTCGATTGCTTTGCAGGATATCACCATAACCTGATGGATGAAGATGATGTAGAGAAGACAACGTTTATTACTCCATGGGGAGTGTATTGCTACAAAGTAATGCCATTTGGTCTCAAAAATGCCGGTGAAACCTACATGAGGGCCATGACTACCCTTTTTCACGATATGATCCACAAGGAAATTGAAGTGTACGTGGATGATGTCGTTATCAAATCCAAAAGAAGTTCAGACCACCTGGATGACTTGCGAAAGTTCTTTGAGAGGTTGTAAGTATAATATGAAGTTGAATCCAGTAAAGTATGCATTTGGAGTACCCGCTGGAAAACTGTTGGGATTCATCGTTAGCTGGAAAGGCATAGAGTTGGATCTATCAAACATAAAAGCAATCCAAGAGCTACCTCCATCCAAGACCAGGAAAGATGTGATAAGTTTCTTGGGAAGACTGAATTACATCAGTCGGTTCATAGCTCAATCCACAGTGATCTGTGAACCAATATTCAAATTACTGAAAAAGGATGCTGCCACAAAATGGACAGAGGAATGCCAAAAGGCTTTCGATAGAATCAAAGAATACTTGTCCAACCCATCAGTATTAGTCCCACCAGAGCCTGGAAAGCCTTTGTTATTATACATGTATGTCATAGATAATGCATTTGGATGTGTATTGGGGCAGTATGATGAGACAGGTAGAAGAGAGCATGACATTTACTATCTGAGCAAGAAGTTCACACCATACGAGTCAAGATACACCTTGTTGGAACGAACATGTTACGCTTTGACTTGGATCGCGCAAAAATTTAAGCATTACCTGTCGGCATATACCACGTACTTGATCTCAAGAATGGATCCACTCAAGTACATCTTTTAGAAACCAATGCCTACAGGAAACTGGCAAAGTGGCAAATTTTGTTGAGCGAATTTGATATTGTGTACGTGACACATAAGGCCATTAAAGGACAAGCCTTGGCTGATCACCTCGCAGAAAATCCGGTGGACCAGGATTACAAGCCACTCACGACCTACTTCCCTGATGAAGAGGTGTTGTTTGTAGGAGAAGATATATTAGAATCATATGATGGATGGAAAATGTTATTTGATGAGGTATCAAACTCTATATGAGTTGGAATAGGAGCAGTCTTAATTTTGGAAACAGGTCATTATTACCCAATCTCAGCCAAGATTAGGTTTTATTGTACCAATAACATGGCGGAATATGAAGCTTGTATTCTCAGACTATGATGGCCATAGACATGAACGTCAAAGAGCTCTTGGTGATAGGAGATTCCGACTTGTTGGTTCATCAAGTGCAAGGAGAATGGACCACTAAGAATGTCAAGATCCTACCTTATTTGCATTACATAAAAGAGTTGAGTTGGAGATTCACAAGGATTGAGTTCAAGAATGTCCTTTGAGCTCAAAATGAGTTTGCCAATGCTTTGGCAACATTGTCCTCGATGATTCAACACCCAGACAAGAATTACATTGACCCTATCGATATCGAGATACATGATCAACATGCATATTGTTTTCATGTAGATGAGGAACTGGATGGAAAACCATGGTACTATGACATCAGAAGATTGATAGAAGCACAAGAATATCCTGAAAATGCTACAAGCAAGTAGAAACGGACTTTGAAGATGATGGCCAATCATTTCTTCCTTAACGCAAGAATCCTATATAGGAGAACTTCAGATTTGGGATTGCTGAGGTGTGTCGACACTGCAGAAGTGACAAGACTTTTGGAAGAAATATATGCAGGAACATGTGGACCTCACATGAATGGGTTCACTTTAACAAATAAGATTTTAAGAGCTGGATATTTTTGGATGACCATGGAGAGAGACAGCATCTTGTATGTGCAAAAGTGTCATCAGTGTCAGGTGCATGGAGATTTTATATGGGTTCTACCGAATGAGCTAAATGTGATGGGTTCCCCTTAGCCATTTGTTGCTTGGGGCATGGATGCTATTGGACCCATAGAGCCTCTCGCGTCAAATGGACATCGTTTCATCCTGGTGGCTATCGATTATTTCACAAAATGGGTCGAAGCTTTGACATACAAGGCAGTGACTAAGAAGGTAGTGGTAGACTTTGTTCGCAATAACATAGTTTGTCGGTTTGGAATTCCAGAATCAATCATAACAGATAATGCGGCCAACCTTAACAGCGATCTTATGAAGTAAACTTGTGAAAGGTTCAAGATTGCTCATCGAAATTCCACAGTTTACCGTCCACAGATGAATGTGGCAGTTGAGGCTGCAAATAAGAATATCAAGAAGATTTTAAGGAAAATAGTGGACAGTCACAGGCAATGGCATAAGAAGCTGCCATATGCTTTACTCGGTTATCGCACCACGATCAGAACATCAACTGGGGTAACTCCTTATATGTTGGTTTATGGTTCGGAGGCAGTAATACTTGCCGAGGTAGAAATACCATCTTTAAGGATTATCCAAGAGGTTGGTCTGGATGATGCAGAATGGATACATAGCAGGCATGAACAATTGATGCTATCGATGAAAAGAAGATGGACACGGTTTGTCATGGACAACTCTATCAGAATAGAATGACCAAAGCATTCAACACGAAAGTCAAAACTCGACAGTTCACACCTGGGCAGTTAGTATTGAAGAAGATCTTTTCTCACCAAGAGGAAGCCAAAGGGAAATTCGCACCAAATTGGCAAGGACCTTACATGATTCATAGAGTACACTCTGGATGAGCGGTAATCTTAGTAGAAATGAACAACAGGGTGAGCATAAAGCCAATCCATTCAGACGCCATCAAGAAATACTACATCTGAAGACCTCAAGATTAGCGCTTATTTCTGATACTTTTGTAATTTCGATGTAACAGAACTACGTTTAGACCTGACTTTCCACGTTGAGGTACGTAGGCAACCTATATCGGATCTGGTCTCCCTTAGAAATCCCAAAATCTTCATTTCCATGTATTTAGAACTACGCTCGACCTGAATTCCCTCGGTGGGATACGTAGGCAATCCTTTTTGGATTCGGTCCCTTGCATTTCATATTTTTCACTTTCCTTTTGTATTTGAACTATGTCCTGATCTGATTCCGCTTGGATACGTAGGCAGCCTGAGTCAGTCCCGGTCATTGCATTTCATATTTTTCACTCTGTCCTTCTGTATTTGAACTACTTCCTGAACTGATTCCGCTTGGATACGTAGGCAGCTTGAGTCAAGCTCAGTCATTGCATTACATACTTCTATTTTTCCCTATTGTAATCTGAACTACGTCCTAACCTGATTCCGCTTGGATACGTAGGTAGCTTGAGTCAAGCTTGGTCATTGCATCACTCCCATTTGTATTTGAACTACGTTAAGATCTGATTCCTATTTTGGGGATACGTAGGCAGCCTGAGTCAAGCTAGATCAATGCATTGCATAATTTCCATTTTTTTACCCTTAGGAAACACGTCCTCATAGTTAGTGTAACCTCAGAATATGAAGAATCTCGATCATCATAAGGTCTGCAAAAGAGCTAGGCAAGTTTCATCAGGAGGGTAAAGGCTACAAGAAGACTATGTTGGATATAGTCAACAAAATGAAAATCTCGATGGTCTTTGAAACATGTCATGATCTAAAAAACGCTGGAGGATTAATATATATATATATATATATATATATATATATATATATATATATATATATATA
>JAJOOE010020463.1:0-17332 GCA_036250405.1 Solanum raphanifolium
AAAAAATGATTTATAAGTAGAATATTATATAGGGAGTTTATGATGGGACATTCAAATGTCCCATCATAAACTCACTCTTATATATAAGTAGAATAATAATAATAATAATAATAATAATAATAATAATAGAAAATATAATGTATCCCTAGTACAAGTAGTCAATGGCGGAGCCAGAATATTTAATTAGGGGTTCAAAATCTGAAGAAATAGACACACGAAGTAGCCTAAGGGGTTTAACATCTACTATATATATATAAAAAAAATATTTTAACCATATAAAAATAATATAATTTTCCGCCGAAAGGGGTCGGATGACCCCCTAAAGATAGGGTGG
Source organism: Solanum raphanifolium (assembly GCA_036250405.1). Lineage (NCBI taxonomy): Eukaryota > Viridiplantae > Streptophyta > Magnoliopsida > Solanales > Solanaceae > Solanum > Solanum raphanifolium. The sequence continues at coordinate 335 of JAJOOE010020463.1, forward strand.
CTCCGCCACTGCAAGCAGTAGTACAATACCATTAATTATATGTCTTTAGTTTTATAAAACTAATTAAATAGATTCCATAGGTCAATATCAACTGAAAAGTCATCCCAACCATCATTTTGTTGCATGGTTGTTGAATTATGTTCCTCATTCAACAAATTTGGTAACAACTTATTTTCTTCCTCAAAACTCAATACTGCTGTTGCTTCTTCCTCAAATTCTTTCCAATTTTCCAATAAATCTGTCCACCATTTAACCCCGTCATCGTCTATAGATGATGACGTTGTTTCTCTTGTTGGCTTCTCACAAATATTTACTATGATTTCTTTGTTGCGTTGTTCGTCATCTTTGTCTAATGTGTTTGTGATCATACTATTGTTAGTGCACCAAGAAATATTATTTGCACTTGAGACTGTTCGAGGTCGAGGTCGTGGTCGTAGTATAGTGCTTTCGGTGATCTTGAGGGTATTATTGTACTTATTCTCTTGTATCTGAGGATGAGGAGTTATTAACTTCTTGTGTCGGTGTGTGTTCCAATAGTTTTTCACATCGTTTGCTGTTCTTCCTGGAATTCTCCCAGCAATAAGTGACCATCTAAACCAAAAAAATATGGCATCAAAAACAAATTACTATAATATTCGGGAGAGTAATATGTATGTAGATTTACATGTCAAAAAATTACTTTTTGTGAATATATATTTATAATTATTCTTCAATATTTTTAATGATAATATTTCTGACTTGCCTGTTGCCTAGAAGCTTATGAAGTCTCAAAATGAGATCTATTTCATCCGGAGCAAAGTCACCTCTCTTGATATGTGGCCTTAGATAATTCAACCACCTTAGTCTACAACTCTTTCGACATCTATTTAGACCTGCATATATTTGTATGAAATAGTAAGTGGGGATTCCTGGGTTCGAACGAACCCAATAGTTTTTCCATAGATATTGTATATGGACTAAAAAATTAAACAAATATATATGTATATTAACTTGTAAACTCCTAACAAAATTGATTGATGTAAAAAGAAAGGAGGCATGCAAATGCTATTCATACTAGAATGGTAGGTTCAGACGCCACTGCCACAACAAAATGTTAAGTTTCTCTTTTCTTAAAAAGGAAATTTAGTACAATCTAATAGATTTTGTCTAAATAGTACTTTTGCATTAATAAATTATTAAATATCTATATAAATTTAAAACTCAATTATATAAACTTTAAAATTCATAAAATTAAAATCCTAATTTCGCTCGATAATTGGTTTACCAGCTCTAGAAGGAACAAGATGCCACTTTCCTTCACCATACTTGTCAATACATTTCCTCAAAAGAATATCTTCTTCTTTAGTCCATGAACCTTTTCTCACTCCCAATGACTTGGCAATATTCATGATATGTTGTCACAACTACTGCAAATAATTCCAAAACCAAAAACAATGATTGAGTTTAAGGGTCCGCTCGAGATTATAATAATTCTGAATTTTATAATAACGATTTAAGTAATAGTAATTTACTATTTGTACATATTAACATATTTATTAACATAAATACTGCATATGTGCTAATAACTCCGCCCTAAATCCAAAACACTTTAAATTTTTATAATCATAAATATTAAATTATGGTCTTAAAAATGTGACGTGAAATATTAAAATGGAAGAATTACCTAACTAGACTAAAAAGAGGAAATAAATTAAAGTTAAAACAAGGGAAATAATACTAAAACACAACTATATAAAAAAAGACCTTTCAGAAGCTCTTTGGTTTGGTGGTGCTTTTATTTTTGCTCTTTCCACAATTTTGTTATACAAAATGAGTGTGTATCTATCGATCTATATAGAGATTAGGAATAATAGTAAAGTATTGAAGGGACGTGGATGGATTGTAACCAATCACTAATGTGCCATAATGTTTCTTAATGGTTCCTCTGATATCGCAAAATAGATAATAATATAATGTCATAAATTAGATCGTAGATATGAGCTATTATACGTTATTTTAATATATTTATTTAAAAAAAAAAAAAATGAAGTTGAAGATGGAGTGTGTGTGATTATAATTTTAACGAATAATATTTAACTGTTTGAATATACTTTTTCTAAAAATGATGAATCATATTTAAACATTAGATTTTAATTTAAATGAAATTATTTTTATGTAAAAAAATAAGAAAAAAATGAAAAAGAAAAAGAAGATTTTTTAGATATTTTTCAGATTTCAAATACAAGTTCAAGTTGCATTTGAATTTGGGCGAAATAATGATTTTAAAATGAATTGAAAAAAAAAACTAAGAAAACTCACATGATAAGATGGCCCCTTAATGTATCACGTAATTTTAGTTTATAATTATATGTTTTAAAAGTTTTTTTTATTTCTTTAAATTTCATGTTTAATCAAACTATCACACTTAAACTGAAATATGAATACTTGGTAACTTTTTTATTATTATTTTGCATTAAACTAAATAAAGGAATTAAAAACCAATACAAAAAAATATTCTTTCTTTTTGAATTTATATTTGACAAATATTTTTTTAATTCTAACAACATTTTATATGACTTGAAAAATATAATTTTAAAAATATTTTAATATATTACATATATCTTTAATTTAAAGTATCAATCTAATCAACAAAGACAGCTTCCAGGAAGAGGGTTCCTTCACCACGTGGTGAAAGGTAGCGCGACAAGGAGGTTTCAATTAAGTTATTTACATTGATAGTATAACAAATATTTAAAAAAAATATAAATTAATATTCTAATTAAACAATAATAATAAATAAATCATTACATTATACTATTATATAAAAGTGTCTTAGAAATAAATCTCTCTCTGCGTCATTATAGAAGTAACTAGAAGCAGACTTTTTTTTTTATTGACATGTTTATTTCTAGCTTAGAGTATTTATGAAATTTTTGTATTTTAACTTATTTATATTTTTTTAGTTGATAAATATTCAAATAATACGTAAATAATATTATAAGTAAGTCACAATAATTAGCAACATAAAATATTTAATTATTAAAAAATTCAGTTGACTCTCGAGTTTTTATCGGTAACACATAAAATGAGATTGAGGAAATAACAAATATTATTTAAAATTGATGTAAAATGTAATATAATTTCTAATAATTGATAACTCAAAATATTTGAAAAGATATATAAAAAATTCTATTGATTCTTAAATTTTTGTCGGTGCCACATAAAATAAAACTGAGAAAAATAACTTATATCATTTAAAAAATAACATAAAAAAAAGTATAAATATGAAAAGAAAAATTAAGATCACTCATAAGTTATACTTACTACTAATTAAATAGGTGCAAAAACTTTAATTTCTTTGATTGCATTTTTCTATATAAGCAATTAGTTGTATACATTTATGCGATCTTTATTTGTCAAAAAAAAAAAAACATTTTTATTTGTCTCTCTTTAAATATGTATAATTCATGTTGTTGACTTTGATCGATAACTTTAATTGGATTCCAGATCCATCAACAAACCTAGGTCCAATATTTGCGTCTACGAGCTAGCCATCAACAGACGGACATCCTTTTACCGCAGTCTTCCCCTATTGGGCATAGACATTAATATAAGAGATATAGAGGGAACAGAAGAATGATTCACACAATTATACCGAGGGAGAGAGAGGGCGGGAAGAGTGTGGAAAGCGAGAGGGAGAGTGATTAGTGAGAGAAGAGAATTGAAATCTTAAGTGTAGTTATGCTAGATAATTTTTTTAAAAGTATTGCTCGATTATGTATATATGGTAGTTATATTTTTGTTTAGTTATTTAAGTTTATGCATTAAAACTATATTTAAAAGATATAATTTTTCAAAAAAATTCTGTCTATTTTGGAGGTTATTTTTGTTGTTGATTTTTTTTAGTAGTGCTAAGTGTTAAATCTTCTCCGGGTGGAATTTTTTTCATATATTAGTCTATATTCTATTGTTGTGAGTGATAGTGTCATCACATACAATCTCATAAGTTGATTTGATCCTAAATTTATCATGAGCAGTATCAATTTATGTTCTGAATCAATAAAGACAATATGAACAGAAAAAATTAAAGGAGAGATAAAATAGTAATTTTGACAGGTTGGTAAAAAATTAACAAAAGAAAGATCTCGCGTTCTATCCGATAAAATATCAAAGACTTTAATAGATTAATTGGTATCAAATATAACAACACCATCAATCAGAGCAGAAGTTAATCAATCTTTTGTGATTCAAATTTTATTATATATTATTTGAGTTCATTATCTATCCGTCTAAATCAAATTTTGTCAATATTATTAAAGTTGTCTCTTCACACTTACAAATTGAAGGAAATATGAATACCCAATGAAATAATTATGAATATAAGTGAAAGATTCAATGATAACTAATTTAATTTAGTCTGAAACTTACTACAAAGTTATTGTGTCAATCATTGCAGGCTCTAGTGTGTGAACAAAGATAATTATAGGTGTCTTTAGGTTTTCAAATTTGAGGGGGTCTTATTTTATTTTTATTATTACCAATAATAGGTTAGATGTTTGAAAAAATAATGAATACTATCGGTAAAAAACAAACTTTTCATATAAAAGAAGAGAATTATTAGAAGAATTCTGACACATTTAAAGTATTACTTCCTCTATTCCATATTAATTTAATTTTTGAGGCATTTTCTATTTTTCAAATTAACTTAATTGTTCAGTTTTCAAGATTACTTTTAGAGTGTTCTTTCAATTTTACCCTTCATTAGTTAGTATTGGAATTAGTGATTAATTAATATTTAGTTATTTTAATCATTTGACAATAATTAATAAGGATAAAAATGGAAAACTATGTTCAATTTTACTTTTCTTAAAAGGTGTGAAGTACCTCAAAAATTAAATTAATATGGAATGGAGGGAGTATGTCTTAATAAAAATTAAGTGTATTGATTATATTATCAATTAAAAAAATTATCAGAATAAATTAATTATAAAAAAATTATTAACAACATTACATCTTAAATTTTTTGTAAAATAGTATATTTTGGGAGGAGATTATGGATTTATGCTTCTTCTTTTTTTCTCCCTAAGATGTTTCATAATCTGACAAGACAAGGGTGCCTAGTATTCAAACATATAGTAAAAAACTAATCATCAAATTTCATGTGTCAATTTTTATTTTTATTGACAATGATATTTTCATGTTTTTTAAAAATATTTATTTTATTATTGAAGTCTATAGTATTTTAATATAATTTTGTAAATTTTATATCTGAATTTATAATTAATATTTATAAAAATAAATCTTAAAATTTGAAACGTTCGATATAAAGACAATCATCAACACCCATTATAGATTTTAGGAGTAAAAGCTTGTTTTGTTTAAATTTTTTTAACAAAAGCTATTTTCTATAGTAAGATAATTAGCAAGTGAAAAAGGTAAAAAGGAGTCGAAATTTATTAGGACTTTATTAAGCACAAAGAAAAAATAAAATGCAGATTTTAATGATTTATACAGGACCTTATTATATTGTCCATCTCCCTTTGTTACTGTAATCATGTTACTGTTATAATAGTATTTTACTATAATGACTATTTTTCTTTGGAATTGATTATTTTAATATTTTACCTATAATAATAATGATGTTTATTATCGAAGAACACTCTTTATGAAATTATCTCTTTGTAAGAGATAAGAGATGCGAAAATAACATACAAATTAGATTTTTGCAAAATCATTTTTTTTATTCAAGTTGTAAGAAATTTCGTCCATACATTTCTTCAACTAATTTACACCTAATTTCAAAGTTAAGCACATCTTAATGATAACACTACAAAAACCCCTCCATCTTTTGAAAATGAAGGTTATTATTTCCTAATATGTATATAATAACTTTTTCATTAAATTGAAATATAGTTGATGGATAAATTAGTTTGAATTGTCCACACATTTTGGTTCACATTATCGCAAATAGAGGTTTTTCACTCTGAACTGTATGTTATAAAATATGATTTTTTTAAAACTTTATTTTCATCAAATCAATGGACTTGAATTGTCCACACATTTTAGCTCACCTTATCGAAAATAAAGGTTTTTCATTGTAAATTAATGAAAAATTTATGCTATAAAATATGATTATTTTTCCACTTTATTTTCATCAAATTAGTTCAATAAACATTTTTTTATTGTTTCAATCAAAATATTTATGAAAGTAATTACTAAATATTTTTCAACGCGAAATTTTAATAGAAAAATAGTATTTATTTAGTAGTGTCACATACTTTCTATTAAGTCCCAAAATTCGAGTTGGATATCCCCACTCCTTAAAATAAATTAACGACAAAACAATTAGACTTATCAAGAAAAGAAAGCTTACCAAGTAACTCCAATAGAATGATTTGGTCACTTTGGAATGTCACTATGCCAAAGTAACTTCATTTTCAGAAACTAAAAAAAAAAAACATTTTTTTAAAAAAATACATTAATTTTTACTTTTTTTTTTAATGTCGGTAAGTATATAAAAAGAATGTTTCAAAAATATTTTTATGTAATGTAGCAAACACTATAGTCTATAGTGGTGACAAGAAGGAATTCAGGGGTAGCAAAGGGTGTGAGGAGCTAAAGTAATGAACTTAAAAATATCATTCATGAAACTTGTTTTCCTTACTTTCACAAACATGAGAAAATAAAAAAATATTTTTCTAAAAAAGGGAGACCCTAGGCTATGATTTTGCAGGATGACGACCAATCCTCTTTGGGGATTGGTTATCAACTTTCAAATTTTGAATTCCCTTCCTTACCAATTAGTTCCAGTTCTGGTTCAATCAAAGCTAACTTGCCGTTGGAAAAATCGTTTGCAGAGTATTTTAGTACAGGAGGCAGAATCTCAACATCATGATGATCTGAGGAAGGAATTCACAGTAGTTGGAGGTATCCCACAAATCAAATGGACTGAGGAAGAAGTGACTAAAATGAACCATATTGAAAAACTTCAATTCGTTGTAGTTGGGAAATTTACATATGAGTTGTCGGATCTTGAAGAACTGAGGAAAATAATTCCTCAACAATGCAATGTTAAACGTAGTTGTTAGATTGGATTGCTTCGGAGTAAACATATTCTTATACGGCTAACCAAGCAGGAGGGTTTTGTTAACCTAATCTCAAAGGGGGCTTACTATATTACTAGTAAGGATGGGTACTCGTACTTGATGTGTACCTTGATTTACGACTCGAAATTTAAGGTTAATGAGGAAACAACTATGACCATGGCATGTATATCTTTTCCAAATCTATTGCCTACCTTTTTAGTCAAGGAGTGTTTATTTTCTCTTGCATCCACAGTGGGCAAACCAATACAGCTGGACCAAGCTACCATCAACAAGACAAGGCCTAGTTGTGCGAGGGTGAAAGTTTTGATAGACCTTGAAGGAGAATTGCCTAAAGCAGTGCAAATGAATATTGAGAATGTAGCTTCTGGAGAAATAAGATCTAATATGAATATAGTCCAATATGACTATGTCCCTAAATACTGCTTTGATTGCAAGATGCAAGGTCACAACAAGCAAAATTGTAAGGTTAGGATGAGGAGAAAAGAAGATCATAACTATCAGCACGATAAGATAGTGCCGCAGATTAGCCTAGAACATCAGATTCCTTATGGCCACCAAATGCAGAAAAGGAAGGCAGAAATACTGTCAAGTGGGAAAGTAGTTGGAGATCCAGGGATATGGAATATTGTTCGGGATAAAATAGTCTTGGATAAAGCTCCTCAACTAACCACCAGAGTGGAGAACAAATTTGAGGTTCTAGTTCAAGAGCACCTTTCGAAAGAAGAATCCTGTCATAGCATTGATAGTGATAATGCCAAATTACAAGCTAAAAAGGGTGAACAATATAATCAATCAACAAAGGAATGGGTGGCAACAACTTTTGTGACTGATTTGCATGGTAAGTCTTCCACTTTCAGCAACCCTGAAGTACCTGCAGAATACCAACAAAAAGAAGATCAAGACATCAATAAAGGAGATGCGATTGGAAGTTTGCAGAATTCAGTTCCAGTTAATGTTCTTTATCAACTACAGCCTTCTAATCGAGAGCTGATTGTAGGGGAACAAATTGGAAAGATCGCCTACCAGGTAGATGAAAAAGTTAAAGATGTGCAGGAGGTGGATCAACACAGTTCTGGGGATCCGTCTCAGTCACAAGTAATTGTAACAGATGATGACAATAAACAACAAAATCATGATGACAAATTATGCAACAATCAGGCATGCTTGGTGAGTACTAGTAGGGAGGTATAAGAAGAGTATTCTCAGCCTCAGAAGCATTGTATGGCACTGGTGGAAGTTCCTGTGGCAATGCAAGTGGATGAAACACAAATGATTCAAATTGAGTCTCCTAACAGAGTACTTCATAATATTATAACGCATAATTGAGGAGAAAACATAGGAGGTGATTCATCTAATGCAAATCAGATTGCTATGGGGATTACAGAGGAAGAAAAATCTGATGACTTACTGGAGAACATGGCCACAGAAGCAAACTTATCACCAAGGATTATGAAGATTGCTAGAAAAGGGAAGAAGCAAGGAAGTGGAGAACATAGTCAACCTATCAGATTTCAGCCGAAGAGATCCAAAACAACATCCAATAAGCAATGAAGGCTTTTATATGAAGTATTATATCAGTAAAATCCCAACAAGCTTTTCAAAGGGTGCAAATGTTACTCAAGTTTCATAATTTTTTATTTATTGGATTAATGGAGCCGTTTCAGAACTCTAGGCATATTAACCAATACAAAAGGAAATTGAAGATCCAAAATGCTTTAACTAATTGTAACGGCAAGATCTGGTGTTTTATAAACCATGACATAGCTATAACAGTGATACAAGATACAGAGCAACAATTAACTTTGAAGTTGAAGCATATATTACATTAGTGTATGCTAAATGTAATGCAGGCCAAAGACTGGTCCTATGGGATGATATCTATCAACTAGCAATAGGGATGCATGATCCTTGGTTGATTGGGGGTGACTTTAATGTGGTCTTGAATGCAGAAGAGAAAATAAGGGGGTTTACCAGTTATTGCAGCTGATTATGATGACTTTGAGAATTGCATCTCATTATGTGATCTAACAGAGGTTAAGTTTAAGGGAAACCATTTCACTTGGGGGAATGGTAGGGCTGGAGATGATTGCATTTTTGAAAGATTAGATAGAATTTTGATCAATCAACAAATGCAAGAATGGTTTAATCACACTGAGGTGGAATACTTACCTAGAACAAGGTCTGATCATGCTTCATTGTTACTTTCTTGTGATGTTAATGAGGTCAAACACAAGAAACCTTTCAAATTCCTTAAATTTTGAATAGAAAATAATGCTTTTCAAGATATAGTTAGTCAGAATTGGTGTTCCAATGACTCTCAAAATCCTTTTCTGAACTTTAAGGAGTATGTAAAAAGAGTAAAAACTGCTTTGACAAAATGGAGTAGGGAAACTCATGGAGATATATTTAAGCAAATTATCATCAGAGAAGATATTGTCAAGATTAAAGAAAAGTTGTTTGATGAGTTTCCTATTGCTACAAATAGAGAAGTACTACAGAGTGCTCAAGCTAAGTATAAAAAATATCTTCACTTTGAAGAGATTTTTTGGCAACAGAAGGCAGGTTATGATTGGTTTGAAAATGGGGATAGAAATACAAGATTTTTCCATAGTGTTGTGAAGGGCAGAAGAAAAAAATTTCATATTCAAAGAATTCAGAACTCCCAAGGTAATTGGTTAAAGACAGAAGAAGATATTGCAACAACGACAATATCTTTCTATCACAATCAATTCTCTCAAGAAAGAGATACTTCTTCTTTCTCGCTGCTCAGACACATTCCCAAGTATATCCGTGCGGAAGAAAATTTAAAGCTTTGTAGACCTCCTGATCTGAATGAAGTTAAAAATGTGGTGTTTGAATTAAACGAAAATAGTGCGAGTGGTCCAGATGGTCTAACATGTAAATTCTATCAAAGCTATTGGGAGATTGTGGGGAGAGATATTCTCAGAATGGTTCATGACATTTTCAGAGGTAATACCCTTTCTAAATCAGTTACACACACTAATTTGGTTTTATTGCCAAAGAAGGAGCAAGTTCGAGAGTTCACTGATTTGAGACCTATTACCTTGAGTAACTTCATCAATAAGATATTATCTAGAATTGTTCATAACAGAGTTGAAAGCCTTCTTCCCAGGTTGATCTCTTGCAATCAATCAGGTTTTGTTAAGGGGAGAAGCAAATTGAGAATGTCTTATTAACTCAAGAAATTGTTTCAGATATTAGAAAGACGGGTAAGCCTAGCAATGTAGTCATTAAATTGGATATGACTAAGGCTTATGACAGAGTTTCCTGGTTCTTTTTTATGAAGGTGTTAAGGAAAATGGGTTTTTCTGAAGTGTTTGTTGACATTATTTGGAGATTACTCTCTAATAATTGGTATTCTATCCTTATTAATGGTCACTCTCATGGTTTCTTTCATTCAACTAAGGGAGTAAAACAAGGGGATCATTTATCTCATGTTTTATTTATCCTGTCAACAAAAATTCTAAGCAGGGCCCTAAATTCCTTATGTGAAGATAGTCAATTTGTAGGGTATGGTTTACCTAAGTGGAGTACAAATCTGAACCATCTTGCATATGCTGACGACACTATCATTTTTGCTTCATCTAATAAGTATTCTTTGGATAAAATTATGGCTATTATATAGGCTTATGAAGCACAATTAGGTTAGAAGGTTAACAAGGATAATAATGTCTTTTATGTTCATCGAAATACAGCAACAGAAGTGATGCATGTAGTGGATGAGTGTACTGGTTTTTCAAGGGGACAATTTCCTTTTAAATACTTAGGGTTTCCTATAACACATTCCAGGAAAAGAAAATCTCATTATGATGATTTGTTGAATAAAGTTAAGGCAAAACTACAAGCCTGGAAAGGGAATATGCTCTCATACGGAGATAAAGAGGTCTTGATTTCTAGTGCTCTACAAAGTGTCCCTGTGCATGTGTTATTAGCTATTGTGCCTCCTACTTGTGTGGTTAAGGAATTACACAGAATAATTGCTAAATTTTTTTGGAGTAATAAGGTCAATAGTAGGAGTAAACACTGGGCTAATTGGGAGAAGGTCTGTCTACCTAAACATGAAGGAGGTTTAGCTTTTAGATCTATGTTTGATGTCTCTCAAGCCATGTACGCTAAACTCTGGTGGAGGTTTAGAACTCAGAACTCCTTATGGCTAATTCTATGTGGAATAAGTATTGTAAAAAATAAATTATAGCACTTGTACAGTGGAAATGAGGATCTCAGCAGCGGAGGAACATGCTATTAAATAGGAAACGCCTTGAACAATATATATGGTGGGAACCTAAGGGAGGTTCAATTTCTATTTGGTATGACAATTGGACCATGCTTGGTCCACTTCATAATCACCATTCAGAGGTGATGTCATGCTATCCATTGACAGAGGTGAATGTTTTCATGAAGGAATCTGGATGGGACTATGATGAAATGCAGAGTCATTTGCCTGATCAAATCATAGAGCATATTAAAGGTTATATGGGACATGTAAAGTCTTTCAATATGAGTGATAATCTATGGTGGATTAAAACAAGTTCTGGAAACTTTTCTATAAAAAGTGCATGGGAGATCCTGAGGAGAAAAGATGAAGCTATTGAATTTTATAAGAAGATTTGGGTACAAAATCTTCCATTTAAGATATCTTTCTTTGGCTGGAGAGTGTGGACTAATAGGGTTCCTGTAGCAGCAATTTTGTCTATTTGGAATCCAAATGTCTCAGAATTCTATTCTTATTGTTCTGTGCCTTCTAGAGAGACAATGGAACACATTTTTATTCAGGGTGAGATAACTATCAGAGTGTGGAATTATTATTCAAAGGCTGCTGGTATACTTGGTCCTTGGATTTAGGTGAAACAAGCCATAATTTTTCAAGTTGTTCCTATTATCATTTTATGGTTTTTGTGGAAGAGAAGGAACTTAGTTATGCATGGGGTAGTCTATTTAGTAGATAAGGTCATTTGGGATATTAACAATACTGTCCACAAATTAATTAATTTGAATTTTAAGTATTCTGATGTTCCAATATCTTGGCCCCATATGGTAGCTCTACGGGATGGATACAAACCAAGTTTGCAATACAAGATGGTGAAGAGGTTGCCACCTCCTACTGGTTGGTGGGAGTGTAACACTGATGGGGCCTCAAAAGGTAATCCTGGGCCTAGTTCAACTGCATTTTGTGTAAGAAATTCTGATGGAGATCTAATGGTTGCTAAGGGCTCGCAAGTTGCTGACACTACTAATTTAATAGCAGAGGTTGTTGCTATTAGAGAAGGTTCTTTTGTATTGCTAGGAGAATAATTTCTCAAATGTCATTATTGAAACATATTCTATGGCATTAGTACACATCCTTAATGGTGTCTGGGAGGTCCCTTGGAGTGTGACAATGGTGGTCAATTCCATTAATAGGCTTAAGGAAATGTTATCAGTAAGAGTACAACACTCTTTAAGGGAGATAAATACTTTTGCTGATTTTTTTGCTAACCTAGTTTTTTATCTTGTAGGTACTTTTGAATTCAAAACATTTCAGGAGATTCCTAGGAAAAACTATCATCAATATCGAAAAGCACAATATTCCAAATTTGAGAGTCAGACTTTCAGATCATACAAGAAGTACAGTGTAATAACTATAGGCATTGGTACTTTGTTTCATTATAAATAATAGAACCTTTGAAAGAGAGTCAAAATTACTACTTTTCATATGATGTCTAAAATAATTTCGGTTGGTTATAATATCATGCACCTAGTGAGAGCTCTGAGGTGTTACAAATGGTATAAAATCAGGACTTATGAGGTATAAGTACATTTGCTCTTTAACAAAGATTTCTAGTTTTATATGCAGGGTTGAATTGGCATCATATAAACATTTTAATTTCAATGCTCTTGCCTTAAATGATGGTATTAATCTAGTTGGGTTCATTCCATTTAAGTAGAGGGCGTTTAAAATAAGGTGTGTATAATGAACTTCGATCAAGTTTTCAGTGGTACCTTAATCCTTGATGAGAATGAGTTGCGATAATCGAAGAACAGTCAACAATCGAGCTCGAGAAGCCTTTCCATGGTTTCCTGGGTGCCTCAGAGATCAGGAACAATACATATTAGCAAATTTTTGAGGATTTAAATGAAAATGGTTGTATCAATCCCCTTTATGGGTTTCAACCCATTGGAAATTAGATCAAAGAAAGTGTCACACCCTGAGCCTACACCCTGGGTGGGACTGACACTCGAGAACTATTGTTGGTCTCAAGTGAACCCTTGGCCTAACTTACTTACTCAGGGGAAGACTTAACTCATGAAGAAAATACTTTTAAAAGTAAACTGAACTGCTTAATAAACAATTAGAATGTATCAAGATAACATTCACTGGCCAAAAGTGGCAACTCAAGTCTCAACCATTAAAACAGGAAATAGGAAACTCAAGAACTAACATCTAACTGTCTATCTATGAAGCCTCTAACAACTGATATGGATGTCGGGACAAAACCCCCGATCATCCTAACAAATGAAATACTAAAAAGCAAATGATAACAAAGGAGCCCTCCAAAAAGCAAAGAGGCTCACCAACTAACTCTGAATGCTCAACTGGATCAATGAGGCGCTGGATGATGATCCTAATTACTTGTATCTACATCATAATAAGATGCAGGCCAAATGGCATCAGTACATTGAATGTACGAGTATGTGAGGGGAATGCTAAAACAAGACATAAGCTTGAAAGAAATCTGAAGAACTTACCTCGCTCAACTCAACTCAACATAACTGAACTCATTTCAATATAAAACAGTTTAAAGCAAGTGCAGTATAAAGAAAAGTTGTTTAAAAATATGATGTTAACTCTGTATGTATGCAAAGATACATATAACTCTAAAATGTATGTAAAAATACAAATAAACTGTGTATATAAGAATACAATTACTTCTGTGGGAGTTTCTCTAACCAACAACCATCACTTAAGAGCTATTGTGATGATACAACGTTTTGCCGCACGCTGCCAGGGCCGTCCTATACCTTACCGTGGGTATAGAACCTGAACTACTAAGTGGATCCACTAGTCTATGCGAAAAAGCACTAAAGGAATCATTTAAAAAGTATGACCTTTTTTAACCATGATGGCTAAATGGTTTACGGGGGCTGTGAGTTTGTCTGAACTCTCCCCCATATCGATGCTCAATACTACTCCCAAAATATGATACTAGCTCTTATGTTTAAAAACATACTTCTTTTAGTGATTTGAGATAATTTTCTCAAAAACTTAGCTCAAAGGCTATCTTGAAAATCAAAGTTTCCTCTCTTGCTTCATTTAAAAAGTGATTACTCTTTTCTGAAAACTAGCTTAAAGGCTCTTTGGAAATGTCAGTTTCCGTTCTTATTTAAATGTGAAAACATTTTAAACTCTTTGGAATACATAGTCCCTATAGACTTCTTTGAAGAAATGAACTTCAAACTTTACTATTTACTCTTTACTCAACTTGAACTTTAAGTCTTCAAACAAAGTTAAAAGCATTTGCAAAAGACTTCTTGAAAAGACTCTAAGAACTTCCTAGACTTGGCTCTTGACTTTCCTTGAATTTAAATTTATGGATTCAAGGTTATGATTCATGTTTCTGGATGATTTTTAGATGTTTAGAAGTCATTTAGAGTATTAGAATCAATGGAAAGTGTTAGTACACTTTAGAAGGACTTAAATAGGCTAAACGACGAAAACAGGTGAAAAACGACGATTTGGGCGCATCTCGGGCGCGCCGCGCCAACCCCAACTTATTGGGGCTAATATCTGGCGCACTGTTGGCGCGCTGCGCCAGCCCCTCAGGTGCTACAGGGGCGTGTCACGCCAACCTCCCTTCAGGGAAAATTCTGATGAACTTTTGATCTTGTTTTCTGATCTAAATCGTTTTAATCCGATTCTTTTTCTCAAATTCACTTTAGATTCATGTTCCCAAATCATATACACAAAATCTAACCCAAACAACTCAAGGAAACAACACTTTAACATCAACAAACTCCTTAATCCCAACTCATATTCAAGAACGAAATCAATTCAAGAACAACTATCAAGAACATCAAATTCTCAATCTTTTTATGACGAAAATATGCTGAATTAAATATGCTTGACGTGTGGGTGAACTAACCCAATGTTATGTGATCTCACATACCTCATAGGGATAACCCCTTGACTAAATGCACGATCTTAGCTTCTAGAACTTGACGATTTCCTTGCTTCTCCTTCTCTTTTTTCCTCGTCTTTTCTCTTCTCTAAAACCTTAACTCAATTTCTCCAAAGCGTAATTTAGATCCCTAAGTAATTACCAAAAACGAATTAAAATAAAACTACCCTTTAAAAATCCGGATTGGACATTTCCTTATTTGAACAGCCCAACTTCCACTGGACATGACTCATTCATACGAACTCGGAATCACGTAAACTCAGCGGCGTTGGAAATATTATTCCAAGATATTTCCTACGATATCTGGAAACACACCTAACTCATCCTGAGCTAGAAGTTATGGTCGTTTGAAGTTGACCAAAAACTCAACTTAACAAACTTAACAAATTTTCCAGATTTTTATATTCTTCCCAAAAATGGTTATTTCCAATTCTTAACTTCTTCCTAGTTATTTCAAATTGGCAAGATGTTACATAAAGTTTCCTAAAATGTACCTGATCTTACATGGAAGCTCAACCGTCAACTATAGATGCTCCATAGTTGAAGCTTTTAGTTTCTCCGAGAGATTACACCTATTGCTGGGAATGGAGGAGGGGTCACCCACTTTTTTTATCAAGATGGATAGGAGCTCTAGATTTTGGATCTCAAAGGATTTGAGCACTTAGAGGCAGAGGACAAGACATTCACACTCTTAATCGTCGGAGCAAAGGCAGGAGAGAAGGCCCAAAATAGTATCCCATCTTTGAATTAAGACTCAAAGTTTTCCTTGAGTTTTTACATGGAGCATTAATAGTCCCTCATGTTTGCAATATTGGTGCACTTTTGGTCCTCCTTCAAAATTTTGCCTATTATTTAACATTGATTTTATCCATAATTTATGTATGAAATGTTTAAAATCGTCATTTTATATATTTAGTTGAAATAATGACTCCATGTGAGAGATTGTGAGAAGAAAAACACCTTGTTTTGTTTAGTAAAAATCGTATTGTGGCTAAACTAAGAACATTTTAACACATGACATTGCAAGAAAAGAAAAATTTATACTATTGCACGTGAAATCGTTGCGATGAACCTCTCGACTTTACTTGCAATACGATTTTTACCAAGCAACCAAAAGAAAATTTCTCATGTTCCTGCCATGTTAACATATAAGATTAGTCAACAATAAGCAATTAAAAATTTAAGTAATTGACTGAACACAAAATGAATTAAAAGATGAAATTTAAAACTTAAAACCTTGAACTGATGGCCAATTAGCTATCAAAAAGTATCTATGTGAAAAATCTCTATATGTAAATGAACTGCTAATTCTGATACATCAAGAACTAAATATTAAAATAACTATAGGCGGAAGATAACTCGAACCACAAAAATTTAAGAAATAATTTTTTCAAAGCATCATATTCTTATCACTTGCATAAGCACACTTCTCTCGCATATTCCTTTCCGTTAACTATTGAGATATATCACAATTTGTTTAACTCTCCTAGAAAGCATTTCTTGTTCAGACCTCAATAGCAGGCCCTACTCCCAAGATAGGACTAATGCTGTAGTGACTAAGAGCCCGTTTGGATTGACTTAAAAAAAGTAACTTTTAAAAAGTAACTTTTAAAGTGCTGGAACTTATTTTTAAAATAAGTAGTTATGTGTTTGGATAAAAGTGCTGCAGTTGAAAAAAAAGTTGTTGATGTGTTTGGCAAATAAGTGCTGGTATACACTTTTTTTTATCAAAATGT
>JAJOOE010020464.1:0-22889 GCA_036250405.1 Solanum raphanifolium
ATTTGTTAATGAATACAAACGAACATATAACAATGTAAAATTATCTAATTTGTTAATGAATTTCGTTGATTGCATTCCAAAATAGTAATGCAAACAACTGTATACCTATGTAAAGTTAGAAAGATACTAATGCAAACAAATGTATACCAATTTATAAATGAATATGGACGAATGTATCCAATACAAATGTATACCTATGTAAAATTTGAAAGATATTAATGCAAATAAATATAAATGTATACCAATTTATTATGAATACTAACAAATGTATCCAATACAAATGTATGTCAATCTATTAGATGAATACGGATTAATGAATACCAATGCAAACAAATGTATACAAATTTGTTAAATGAATATGGATTGAGTTCAAAGGCAAAATAATTGGCAGGTAATGAACTCATAGGAATACCTTTGAAATAAGAATAATCATAATCAAAATATTATTTGCTAATTTTAAGAAAAAATATAATTCTAAATAGTATTTTGCTAGTTTTAAGTGAAAATGGTTGGAAGATACGAAACAAATATGTTTGTGGGAAGAGAGAGAAAACTTTTTTACCTTTGAAAAGTCAAAAAGTAAATACTCCTTTCGTTCCTATTTTATGTGAGATAGTTTGATTCGGCACAGAGTTTAAGAAAGAAAGAAAGATTTTTAAAATTTGTGATCCAAAATGAATGATAGAAATTTGTGTGGCTGTAAATCATTTTATTAAGGGTAAAATAGACATTTTATAGTTAAATTGTTACTTAATATAGAAATATATCATTTTTTTTTGGGACTAACTAAAAAATAAAGTAAGTCACATAAATTGGGACAGATGGAGTAATGATTATCAATCCCATAAAATTAGCACATAACCCCCTTAAAAAGGAAATAAATACGGATACTAAAATATAATTTTTTTTTGGAGAATTAAATATTCTGTTATGTTTGTAATTAAAAATCTAGTTTTGTAAATAAAAAAGAATATATACATATATTGTTAATTAAGATCTTAAATACTCCCTCCGTCCCATTTTATGTGATGTAGTTTGACTGACACGGAGTTTAAGAAAGAAAGGAAGAATTTTAAAACTTGTGGTCCAAAATGAATGATAGAAATTTGTGTAGCTGTAAATTATTTCATTAAGGGTAAAACAGACATTTTATAGTAAAATTGTTACTTAATATAGAAATATGTCATTCTTTTTTAGACTGACTAAAAAGGAAAGTAAGTCATATAAATTGGGACTGAGGGAGTAGTATGTTTTTGTAATTTTTTCATTGTGGAGTAATATTAACCCTATTATTTATTACTCCCTCTGTTCAACAATAGTTGTCCACTATACTATTTTGAGATGTCCAACAATACTTGTCCACTTTATGAAATTAATGGATAATTTTACACTTAGTTCCTAATTAATTTCCCTATTACATTTTTCAAGACATTGTATTTATTATATTCAAAGGGTGATATAGTAAAATTACCGTTCTATTTATAATTTCTTAAGAAGTGTGCCAAATCAATAGTGGACAACTATTGTTGGATAAAAATAATATTTCTTAAGAGAGTGCCAAGTCAATAGTAAATACTCCCTCTGTTTCTAATTACTTGTCCACTTTTGAATAGACACACCTATTAAGAAAATAATTATTGTCATAGTGAATTTACTATTTTATCCCTATTAATTATGAAGTGGATGATTTAAACAACTTAAGATTTTTAAGAAGTTCTATATTTTTCAAAATAATTGATTGATGGTATAATATATAAAAAATTTTGTTCTTTCTTAATTTGTCAAAATGGACAACTAATTAGGGATAACTAAAAACAAAAAAACAGACAAATAATTAGAGACCGAGGGAGTAACTACTATGGTTGGAATACTAGTTTTTATACATTGGAAATGATGAGAATAATGATTAAAGTGTTTGAGTTTGTGTTGCATGACTCTTCATCTTCTCCCTCTCCATTAAATTAAATTATTTTATTAATTACTTTACTACTTATAAATAAATAAATACTGTAAAAGAAACGTATCTATCCTCAGACTAGTTTGAAGATGGAAGATGGTTGTCCAACAACCTGTTCCCAACCCCAAGGTATGTATTTTAGTATGCAAATAAGTTACAAACAGCATTGTTGATTGTTGGTATGCAGATTGCGAGGAAATGCTAAGGAGAGGAAAATTGATGCCTGCTGCTGCGGCTGAAAAAATGATTAAGAAAAACAGAGCTTCTTCAGAAAAAGTTGGTGCCTGGAGCAAAGAGGATGAAATCACAATCCTAAAGGGACTCATAAAGTTGAAAACTGAAAAAGGGAAAAATAGGTTTGATTATGTTCAACTTTATGAGTCCATTAAACAATCTGTTGGTCACAAATCAGCCACAGCACTTCATTTGCAAAAAAAAGTCAAGTCTCTTAGGGAGAAATACAAGAACAATTTAAAGAACAGCAGGACTCCTACCATCCCACATGAGGAAGAGTTGTTCTACTTAAGTGACAAAATTTGGGGCAAGGACGATCATCACATTATGAACCAACAACTTACAATTCCTTCTTCCAGTTTGGATATGAACCAACAATTTACAATTTCTTCTCCGGAAGAATCTGATACAACTTTTGTCGGAGACCTAGGGCTAGCGTTAACAACTATGAGCAGGAATCAGTCTAATCCACTGCAAGTAGCTCTTCAACAATTCAAGTTAGTTTCTCAAAGTTTGAGTATTAGGAAGAGTTATGCCAACCAAATACTCCAGGCCCCAAAAAAGGTAGTATATATAATCCTTTTCATTTTCTTATCAACTAATGTGATGGTTTACTAGTTTGTTTTAAAGATTTTTACGCTTCTCATGTTATTAAATTCCTCTCCTTGGCTTAAAAATTAAGTTGTGTATCTGAGTACTGTTGTTGTCTGTGCAATTTTATGATTTATATTTTGCTATGCTAAACTTCTTTGTCTTGGTACCTTCCAAGTGCGTCTATTTTTTTTTCTTACCAATAACTTTTATACAAGGAGGAACTTTCTGAACTAGAGGAACAAAAGATAGCAAGGAGCTATTTCGACACAAAGATACAACATGCACAATTGGTTTCAGATGCCTATAATGCTAGCCATGGTTTTGGTAAGCTTTCTATCTAGCTAAGAATATCTAGTTTTCATAGTGTGTAAGGGGAAGATTAATCTTATATTGATGTTGATATATACTTGTTATTGCTTGGAATGATCTGAATCTGAAGCACTTTTAGGAGTTAGATTCATTGATGATCTAACCTATAATGCTAGCCATGGTTTTGGTAAGCCTTCTATCTAGCTAAGAATATCTAGTTTTCATAGTGTGTAAGGGGAAAATTAATCTTATATTGATGTTGATATATACTTGTTATTGCTTGGAATGATCTGAATCTGAAGCACTTTTAGGAGTTAGATTCATTGATGATCTATTGGGGCTTTTATTTTCAAATTAAGTAGTGTCTTTTTGTGCATGATTCCAGTTTTAAAAATAGCCGCTGGTGCCAAATAGGGTTCTGCATAAGCATCAACAAGCTTTTCACATGTGGCGTTTCCTTTCAAGTGGTCTCTTGGGCCTTGCTCTCTTTCTGTTCACTTTATCGAGTTATAAGCAATTATTTTGTTGTTAGTGAGCTAAATTAATTAGGACTATTTCAACAAACTTCTGGCACCGAAAAAACAATAATGATATCAATCCCAATTGTTAGCCTAACTTTGCCGTCCATGATTAGTCCAAATTATATTAAGATTCGGTCCTTGTTATCCACATGCCCTAGAAGTGGTTTTGCCCTATTCACAAACTTTACGGTGCATCAAAGAATATGTGTTCAGCAGGGGCATAAAGGATGGAAAATATAGTTTCTGTAGAACTTATTTCTACAGTTTTGTAGACTTTCTAATAAATGCATAATACATAAACATACTCAAACTTAGCGTCTTAGCCTAACCTGACAAATAAACACTTAAACTTTGAGAGTGCACATCTAGACACCTCAACTTGGTCTCAACTAACAACTAAATACTCCAACTCTACTCCATTGTGTCTCGTGGACACTCAAATTTGACATGACGCATAAATATTAGAGGTGTCTAGATGATAATTTTGTAAGTTGGAGTGTTCAACTGTCACACTGGAGATGAGTTGAGTTGTCTAGATGTGCCTACTCAAAGTGGGAGTGCTTACTTGCCAACTGAGGTGAAGTGTGAGTGTCAGTTAATGTATTATGCCTTTTATCTACGCTTTAACTTCAATTTTGTTAATTTATTGTGGAATGAACCTTTAGGAACTCGATCCCAACTGGATTCATTCCTTCATTTGAAAGAACCATACTAAATTAACCTTCATAGAACATATCACCAAATTCATTTTTCTGGTAATTTCATACTTATTTGCTAAAGGGAAAAGAAATGAACAAGTTGTCCCCTAAATAGGGGTAACAATCCTTAGGGACTCCTAACCTTAAACATCTAGCCCTTTCTGATTTTGCGTGATCAGGTCCATCTACATGAAACTTTGCGATGTAGTTTGGCATAACTTCTTCAGTAGGGGTCACATAAGTGATGGTACTAACAATTGGATTTGGTGTCTGTCTGGCTAGCATTTCTGCTGCCAAAAGATTGTGGATCAACTAGCACACAATCACACACAAAGCTAATAGAGAAGAAAAATAACACGAGAATTTAACGAAGTTTGACTAAGCCTAATCCTCCAAATAGAAGCAGAGAGTTTTCCACTATGAAAGAGAAGAAGTGTACAACGCTAATTAATCCCCAACTACAACCCCTATATAGAGACCTCAAATAGTCCAAACCTATAAAAGAAAGGTTCTTCCAATCCTACAAGAACAATGTATTTTACTTTCCCAAATCTATTAGGACAATGAGTTTCCTAATCATACAAGGGAAAAATTCAAGGCATAATTAAGAAATATTACCCTTGGCTTGAATTCTCTTCATCAACATGAATGTCTCTTTGCCTTGCCCTGAACCCTAAAACGGGATCTACTGAGTACTGCACTAATCAAATCTAGGCAATGCGTAAACTTGTTGACCGAGACTGCCTTGGTCATCATATCCTCCAAAATATCATGTGTAGACAGCTTCTTCACATCAACAACTCCTTTGCAGCCTATTACCTTTTGTTCCTTTGGCAATGAACCAAGCTTCCATGCTTGATGAAGAGAATAATACCAACCCACTAATCAACTTCAGAACTAAAAATAACTTCTTTAATGCTATTAGGCTCAAACACATCAATTGTCTCTGCAACTGACAAGGCAAATTTTACAAGATTTGCATATCCAAGAAGATTCCCATCAAACTACATTTGCACACCTTTTTGGTCGGTTGATCACTCTCTTCTCTTCTCTTCGCCTGTTGTAATGCTATATGATTGTTGTTGCATAGGTGAATCGACATTATCTTGATTAAGGTTTTTCACCTCCTTCACTTCTGAACTACTGGGCGGTCACTGATCTGTTTTTGGTATTGCCTTCTCTCTCTGACAGTCCAGTGAAGCAGATTCATTGAATGTCATATCCCTACTAATAATTAACACTGCAGCCTTCTAATCTGCGCACTACAACTTGTAACCTTTCACTCCAGTTGCATACCCTAGAAATATGCACGTCTTTGCCCTCGGCTTAAGTTTGCCATCCTTCACATGAGCATAAGTAGGACAATCAAATATCCTCAAATTTGAATAATCAGCAGGCAAATTGGATCATATATCAAAAAGGGTTTTGAATTCAATATCTATGGATGGAGATCTGTTGATTGAATGACAAGCTTTATTGACTGCTTCAGCCAAAAAAACCTTGCTAACATATGAGTGTGAAATCATGCTTCGTGCCTTGTCACTAAGTGTTATGTTCATACGTTCTGCAACATCATTTTTTTGTTGTGTTCCATCACAAAATTGGTGTCTCACTATGCCCTCTCTGCTGCATCAATCATTGATGAGTTGCAAATTTAAACCTATTGTCTGTCTGAAGACACTTGACTTTTCTTTCAGTCTTCATCCAGTGTTGTCAAAAGCAAAAAGAACAAAAAAAGCTTTATGTTTATTGTTGCTTTAAGTGCAAAATGCAAATAAAGTGTGGAATTTAAAGAAATAAGACATTAAGGGAGAGAAAAAAAACAAATTTGTATATAAGTAATCGTCAATCAAAGTCATAATATTTGGCAATACTCTTGGAGGGAACTCTGTTTGGAGCCCACAAGTCTCAATGTATATAATCTAAATTTGTTTTTGGTCTTGTGTTCTGCCTTCTTGTTCAACTTCACCATTGTTTGTTTACCAAAACACAATTGTTTGCTTACCAAAACACACAATGTAACAAAAATTCAAAACTTGATTTTTGTATTCATCCAACAAATTCTGCTTGCTCAACAAAGACAATCCTTTGTCACTTATATGACCAAATCGCAAGTGTCACAATTGAGACTGATTCTGATCACTCTTTTCAGAAGGTACAATTACTTTTGTATCAACTACTCTAGCTTGAAGATAATATAATATAGGATGCAACTTACCCTTCATAAGTACCATGGACCCTTTACACACTTTAAGTGTCCCATTACTTGAGTGAAACTTATACCCTCGATCATCCGAAGAAAGAGAAAACAATTTTTTCTTCATTCGAGGAACACACCAAACTCATTATTTTTAATAATTCCATTAATGCACAATGACCTACACCTTTATGAGAAGATTTAATATGAAAAATTCATTATCCTCGGTTCTTGTTTTAGGTCCCAGAACCCTAGTTATGGAGTTTAGTTATTCATAACTTTATGCAAAGAATAGGAGAACTGTCTAACTAAATAACACTAAGATAAAGAGAAACATTATGAACCTTGAATTAAAACTCAGTTCTTGCAATTTTAGAGTACATCATTAGTGATCTTACAATAATTCCATTCACAATTCTAGGAAAAATGATGAAAGAATTGCAAGATTCTACAAGATAATGCTAGTAATAACTCTCCAAAAATAGTTGATGTTAATTCCTAATGATATCATGATAATCAAAACCCTAGAAAAGATCTATTTATAGACCATGTGAGAAATACATGAGAAAAATATTATTGAATTGTGCTTTATCAAAAAAATATTATTGAATTGTGTATCTACATTATTACACAGAGACTCTATTTATAGAAACTACAATATAGTCATTTACCAAGTAGGATACTATTTACTATTCCTATTCCTATTACTACTCCTATTCTTATTCCTATTCCTATTTCTATTCCCATTCTAAGTAGGATTGTATATACCTATTCCTATTCTAACACTCCCCCTCAAGCTAGTGCATACAAGTCATATGTACCTAGCTTGTTACAAATGGAATTAATACAAGGACCCATGAGGGGCTTGGTGAGATATCTGCAAGTTGATCACTTGACTTCACAAAATTAATAGCCAATCTCAATGGCTTAGTCTTCTCATGAAATGTTGGATTTAATGCATAATGCTAGTTAATCTCAATGTACCTGGTCTTCTCATGAAATATTGAATTTGATACATAATGTCGATAAAACACAGAGTGATAAAATTATAATGTTGCACTTCCCAAATCAAGCTTGAGAAGACAAGATTGTTTCAGACCATAGAGTGACTACACAATCGACATACAAGGCTACTGGATTCCTCCTAAACAACAAAATTAGGTGCTTGCTCCATATAGACTTCTTCCTCGAGATCACCGTGGAAAAAAACATTCTTAATGTCCAACTGATTAAAAGATCAGTGACGAATGATAACCATAGAAAGGTTCTTCCAATCCTACAAGGACAATGTATTTTTTCCCCCAAATCTATCAGGACAATGGGTTTCGTAAACCAATAGAGATTATAGTTTTTCTTAATATACAAGAGAAAAATTCAAGATATAATTAGCAACCTACTTAATTGGACTTCTTTGTCTTCAAATGGAAGGAAATGGGCCAACGTAATGATGATCCTATGCCATTGTAATCTCCATGTCGAAGAGCCAAAAAAGTTATATTTCAAGTACTTTTAGTAATAGTAGTCTCATCACAAAACAAACAACAAACCTGTAGCAGGGTAAGTTGATCCAATATAGGTGATATAAGCTAACATGAACTCGTTTTCTTCAGTATAATATGTGGGAAGATTTATATGCGATGAACAACTCCACGAGTCTTGTCTTAAAAATAATTGTGCAACAACTATGTTTAATAACAAGCTAGTTATCTATGAAAATTCTTTATTACCACTTAATTTATACCTTCATAATAACATTTTATTTGAGCTACCAGGATTTGTGATAAGGAGAATGTTCAAAGATTCTTTGTTTTTATCTCCGTGAGGTCAACTATAAGATAGACCATTCAAGAAAGTTCTTTAGCTACTAGAAAAGTGTAGTGTGCTTCGTTGCACCTGAAATATCTGCGAGTAGGTCTATATTGTCTTCTCCGTGTGTCCTGTAGGCAGGGGTGAATCTAGTAAAATGGGAGTGGGTGCCATGTTACGCGCACACCTCGGTTGGAATTGTGTGTGTGTGTGTATATATATATATATATATATTCTGTCCACAGGGAATGAGAACGAGCCCAGCCTGCTACACTTCTATAGAACTATTTTGTGTTTTACATTGAATAAGCTTACAGCTTTACGAGAGATTAGTCCTCTTTTTTTCTTTTTCTATTTTGCTTTTTATTTTCTTTCTTTTTCTTTATTTGTTGTTGAATCTTTATTCCATATGAGTTCCTTTTTTTTTTTTGTATATTACTAATTCTTTCTTCTGTTTTTTAAGTTCATAGAGTTTATTAAGTTTTTGCTTTGAGCATCTAAATATGCATTTATAGTAACTTTTAGTTCTAGATGTCCATCCTTGTAATGTTATAAATACATAATATAATTTTGTTGATATTTGTAATATTATTGAATTTCTATGCTTTGTCCAAAATTATCACAACTATCAATTTTTTTTGTTCGATCGACTTGCCTATATAAATAAAAAAGACAGATAATCCGAACCAAAGCTCTAAATAGATCAAATCAAAAAACAGTGTGACACCCAAAATTTCAAAATACTGGATCCGCCTCTGCATATAGGTTCATGAGTTCAAGCTGTGGAAGCAACCACTAATGCTTGCATTTTGTTAGGCTGTCCACCTCACTCCCCTTGTGGTGTAGACCTTCCCCGGACCCTGCTAACGTGTGATGTTTTGTGCACCGGACTGCTATTTATGTTGATATTTCTTGTTCACCATTTAAAGAAATGTATGCATATGTGCCGTTCCCTGAATACATAGGTGTGGAGAGTTTTAATTCTATGATTTGAGTTATATGACATGGAGTATCCGCATGGTAAAAACAAATGTTACTTTGGAAGATTGACAATATTAGTAATCCACATCGTACTGTCATCTTAGACCTTTTAAGCCTAACTTACATGGTGGGAGATTGAAAGGTTAATCTTACGTCGTATCCTCAGGAGGCTCTCTTATAAATATAGTATCTGATTGCGTACTCAAGGAAGATACACCAAAGGCTATGAACGAGGGGAACTGTCCAACGGCTACAATTGGATGTTGGAAACCAATCATTGGAAAGTAAGCTTTTTTATTATTTCCTTTTGTTTCCCTTTCAAGTTTTACTTTTCGACAGTATTACATGACTTGCAAGATGTACTAGGATAAGTCAGTTTAAGGCAAGTCTGCCGGTAGGAATTTTTCATGCATATTATGTTTTTTTCATTAGTGTACTACGATCTTTGCATTAATATTTTATCTTCTTCTGTTTACTGCTGAATTTATGGATGACGTTGGGTAGTTTTTACATTAAGTTTCTCGTGTAACTGGTTTCCCCTTGCGCTATGAATATGCAGATCTTCAAGCACAAGTCCCAAATCAGTAAGTGAAAGGTGTCATTTGCAGGAGAGAAAGAAAAAAAAGAAAAGGAAGATCGAAAACCAAGAAAAGCATCGTGACTCAAGTATACAATCTCAGTTGGAGATGGAAAATCGGAGCGCAGTTGCTAATGCTAAGGATATCAATGAGAGTGCCACATCATCACAGATGCATACATTACCGGATGGACTAACTGTTGAGGTGATGGTGAAGGGAAAAGTGGACGGGAAAGTAGCTTCTCCAGGAAAACAGGTGATTCTAATTGAAAATTCAAATAGAGATGGTGCAAACGTCATGCTGCTGAATGATCCTTTCTTTTGTCCAGATCAAAATTCATTTCATTGCCAAATTAAGAGATACAGGATGCACTGTTGGCTCAACCATTGGTGCAACTCCTCATCAATTTTGTCTAGGTCTCTCTCTCTCTACTCTTGCACACAATCACTGCTCTGCTCCACCATTAACTTAACTGATTATCCCTTTATATTCTTATTTTGATGTCATTGATCAGGTTACGAAAAAGTGTTAAAGGGATTGAACATTGGCATTGAAGGTAATCATTTTCGTGGACTGAAACTATTTTCTTTATATCTCAAGCATTCTATTATGGGTGGCTAAGCTATAACCTTATAGGCATGCATGTTGGTGAAAAGAGAAGACTCACTATTCCACCATCTTTGGGGTATATACAAATCATTGCTGAAATGCTCTTTTTTAAAACTTGTTTGTTGTGATTCCAACACTTAAACATTTCTCTGCTCTCGTGCCTTTTGTCGGTGCAGCCCTGGGAGCAAGGCTAAGCCTCCAATAATGCCAGACTCATGGCTTCTGTATGAAGTTGAATTGGTTGATATATGTGAATGAAGATAATATGTTGAAGTTACTCCATTCAACAGCAAAAGGAATTTTGCCAACCCCTTGCTGAGGTAATTCCCTGAAGAGCTGTCTTATAATTAGCTGATAACTGCATTTTAGATGTTCTCAGTTCTGGTGATGATGATATATATATATATATATATATATATATATACATATATTAGCTTTTTGATAACATTAAGGTTTTTGATTGCTCACTTTGCATATTCAACTTAGAGACCTACACTGAGAGATGATGTACTTGTCAGTGACTGCTGATGATTGAATTAGGGTAGGGTGGTTAACATGACCTACCCCACACTTAGACTCTTGCTCGTCCTTGAGCAATTATTAAAACTCATTTCAATAATTCAAGCTTCGGAACACCCCACCACTTTGGTTGATACAAATAATTAGGCTATCTAGCAACTTCATCATATCAAACAACAAACATCTAATCTCCTAACCTCAAAAACAGATTCTAACTCATCAAAATTAAGCTTGATTACCGACTTTGTCAAAGAAAGTAAATAACATTACCTATCTATAATAAACAAGTACCCTTAAGAAGAAATAATCCAAACACTCAAATCAAAGAATGAATGTAATAAGGACTTAGCATCGAAGCACAATTCTCACTTAGAGACAGACTCTAAATCATCAAATGTAAGCTTGCTCACCAACGATGTCAAAGAAAGTAAATGACATTGCCTATATATTATGAAACAAGTACCCTCACAAGAAGTAATAGTCCATACATTCAAATCAAAGAATGAATGTAAAAAGGACTTAGCATCAAAGCACAACCCTCTTGCTCACAAAAAAATTCATATATATGCACAAAGAACCATTGACTTGTCCATTATGTATATCCCCACTAGTTAAGCATGATGAATAGAATCAAAAAGGACTTTAACGGGTTGTATTTTTGGCTAAGGGATGAGTAGGCCAACTATGATAGTGACTTACACTTCCCTAAGCACGTTAAACTTTCTACACTTCAGTACCCATTATTCTTTTCTTGAACTTATTAGCTCTCTTCATCAATTATTTCACTAGTAATTCTCATCATATCAAGGACGTTTCAATCTTCCTTCTTTTTCATTTTTTTTCTCTTCATCACTTTGTAGCTATCATTGATCACCTTTTTCACTCGACCATCCCTTCCTTCACATTTAACAATTATATCATAGTCTAAGCAACAATGCTCAAGAAAGTAAGGTGCAAAAACTAGAATAAAACAAATTGAATCAAGGTAAAAATGCAACTAACAAATTAAAGGTTACATGCTTAAAGGGCTAACTAGTGGTAACAATATCTTAATAGACTAACTTCACAAGACATATCAAAGAAAGCTTATTATCATCTTCTAAACAGAGCAACACTTTTCATTTCTCTTAAATAACATACTAAGAAGTTTTAGACTAAGATACAAAACCATAGAATATATGCAAGAAATCCTCCCCTCTCATGGAACATGTCTTAATCAAGTTGGATCAATTCTACTTTTAAAAAATCAAGGTTATCACGAACTACAAAATAAGGATAAGCTATATATAGAGTCACTATCATGAGCCGAGGTGTCAGAATGTCTGCTATTTTATTAACACTCCAGCAGCCAAGGTGTCAAAAAGTCCGCTATTTTATTAACACTCCAACACTCACAAGGAAAGTAATATTCAAGCTCAAGTCTAAGTTACTAGTGTAGCTTTAGTCCAAACCTAGTTAAAAATTCATTAAATATGTAAAAGTTATTTAGATTAGAATGGAACTTGAAAGAACTCATAAGTTTAAAATTTTGGCTCCACCTGGGATGTGCAGTGTAGATTATGTGTTTAGGCCAATAAAATATTTCCTTCTCATCTCCCATTCGTGAATTTTCCTTTCCATTTTATCTGAACTCTTGTAATCGTTGTCCTAACAAACTTGAAAATAGTACGGGCTTTCAATCGTCAAACTATTTTTCGATAGAATTCCAACTTGGAATTTGCTGCAGAGCAGATGTATCTTGCTGCAAATTTTTATTACTCTGTTTTTCCTTAAATAATTGTTGATGATGTTCATTATTTTACATTGATGAAGTTATTCAATACGACAATTTCCCCCATGCTCCATGGTTTTTGTCCTTGTGTTATTCGTTTTATGTCAATTCATCTAAAATTATAAATTTGACAATATTATTCTTTTATTCATGTACAGGGTGATAGTTGAAGAACGATGTTGGCCAACTATATGTTTTTGCTATTGATGTATGGAAGTTGGTCACTAAAGCCATCTGCGATGTTCTTTTGGGGTTATCTAAAAACCGTTGATTTGTTGTTGACTGCTAGACATACTATTGGTAGCTTGATGTTTTTAAGCACTAGGCATTATATGGCTAACTAAGTTAAGGTTTTAGTTTTTCTTTTTTTGATTAAGGAAGCTGTGTATTCACAATAGGGTCATCATCAAATACACACCAAGTATACAGAGAAACATGTTCCACAAGTTTGTAGCTACTTAGCAATGGAGGAAAAGATGTCCATTAACTTCTCCATCTTGATCACACGTGAAGCACCTTGAACATATTTCTCTTCCTTTTTATGAAGCACTTCATGAGTCAAACATGCCCTTCTGCACCAACCAAGCAAAACATGAAATCTTTAAAAGTATTTTTATCTTCCAAATTAATTTCCATGGCCAAAATCTAATTTTGTGATGGTATAATGGTAAGAAATCAACTAAGAAATCAACAATGCGGACTTGTTCATTGTAGTAGGTTAGAACAAATGGGTGGATGATTCTTCAAAATCTACTAAAAGAGTTTGTAGTATCAAATGTAACAATTAAACTAAACTTCGGAAATTCAAGTAATTAACAAGTAATCTAGGGGTGTAGGGATTGGAAATTGATGTCACGTAAGGGTAATTGTGTTGCTCAATAGTGCTAAATATTCATGGATATGTTGGGTCATCTTCAATGACACTAATCTTCTTTTAATCTCATAGTATTAATTCATAGAATCTCCTTTCGATCTCATCTATATGCATGCTAAACATCCTATTACCTTACGATATAATAGATTTGAACTATAATCCCTCTTTCAAGGAAACTATAGACATCAAACCTAAATTGCATGTATCAAACTAATTACTGTAACACCCCGGAAACTAGTAGGTTAAACTAGAGCTAAACGTGAGGGTTAACGTCAAGGAAGAAGGGCTAGAGCCAAGGAAAATTGGCAAGGGCCCAAGAGTTGGCCAAGGCACTGCCCCTACCTCCACGACCCGTGGTGCCACCCGTGGTGGGCTAGGCAGTAGCCTCCCCAAAATCTGCCCAAAAGTTGCTCCTTTTCATGAGCCACTGCACAGCTCGTGGTGAAGACCATGGCTCGTGGGAAGGCTCGTGGAAGGGAGTTGGTGGTGTGAGGGTTGAGAGAAGTGGCTTAGCCACTGCCTTAAGGCCCACGAGAGGGACCATGACTCGTGGCTAGCACCACGACTCTTGGAGCCCCTCGTAAAGATGCCATGGGCTTGTGGGCTAAAGGCACATGTTGCCTAGCCACTGTCTCAAGTCCACGAAGGGGACCACGACCACGGCTCGTGGAGCTCCACGTGGTGCCTAGGCAGCCCACTTAAAGTGGAAGTTATTTTGGGAAGTTCCTTTTAAGTTAGTATTAAGTGAGGTCGTTTTGCCTTACTTTTATATACATATATAAGTCTTTTAAGTCAAAATACACCCATTCACCTCATTATTTCCCAAAACCCAAATCAAATCCCAAGGAATGTTCACCTTCTCCAAATATTCTCTCTAGAACTTCAAGGAAGAAGAAGAAGGAAGTTGGAGCTAGGGTTCAAGGAACAAGGGTTTCTACTCAAATTCATTGGATTTCATTGTTAAGGTATGGTAGCTCTTCATCCATGGAGTCCCTTCAAAACCCCAATTTCAAAACTAGAAATTCCCAAATGTTAGGGTTTGATTCCAAAGTCATGGGTTCCTTTGAAAATCGTTTCTAATGATTGAATTATGATATATTATGTATGAATTGATGATTTCCTATGATTTTTATCTTGTATTCCCAAGAACCCATGAAACCCCCAATTTCTCAATTATGATCTTCTGATGTGGGTTTGTTGATGATAGAAGTATGCTATGAAATTATGCATGTAGTAATTGGGTTACTTGAATTATGATTATATCCATGTCTAATGTAGTGAATTCTAGATGTGTTGATTGAATGGGATCTTAGATCTATGAAGGGTAAGATATGGGATTTTACATGATTATGAGATTTATGTATATTCTTTAAGAACACTTTGAGAGTAAATTTTCTATGATTATGATGTAATTGTGGTGTTGTTGAAAGGATATTCTCACATACACACTTATGCATGACTATGAATGAAGTGTCCATGATTATGATAATGTTGTTATGTAAATTGAAAGACTATTCTCATGAACACATAATGAACATGATGTGAAAGGTTTTCTCACAATATGATGATTCTAAGGCTGAAAGGCTTTCTCACCTATTTGAATCTATATGTAGACATGGACGGTGAAAGGTTATTCTCACGCATGATTTAAGAGTTATCCTAATGAACTAAGTTGGGTTGATTGTCAAAATACATCTCTCCATGAAACAAGTTATGGCTTAATAAGTACTCCGTGGGATTAATGCTTAGCACCGAGTGGATATTGAATATGAGATGGAAGCTCTTCCGTAAGAAGGTCGGGTTTCTAGAAGCAATCTCATGAGATAGAAGCTCTTCCGTCAGAAAGGTCGGGTTTCTAGTAACAATCTCCTTATCCCATAAACTATGTGCCCCTGTAGGATATTTAGCTAGTGGATCCACCTAAGCTAACAAACCATGGTTCTACCTTAGGCAAGTAGAACAACCCTTTTCGGTATGGGTAACACTGGGTGATCATGTTATAACTCACATGGTCTCATGTCGGTTAAGGCTTATTCCCACAACAATAAGAACAATAATATGAATGATGGCCTTAAGAGTTTTACTTAGCATGGGTGAGATTTATGGAGTCTTATTCATGCATTGCACAAGTATGCTTTAAGGTTATTTTTGAAGTGTTTCTCTTATGTTAAGATGATCTATGTATTGACTATCGTTTATGACTTATGCTCTCTAAACTCTCAAATCATGTTTAAACTTAGTAAATTGCATACTTTCAAATGAAATGTCCCTTTTAGAATGTTTTCAATGTTTTTATGCATGGCTATCATACTTAGTGCATTTTTGTACTAACGCCTACTTTTCCTACATTTTCCCAAGTGTAGGGTTCGGTTCTGAAGGCGGTCGTCGTAGTGGCTACGCTTGGATTTACTCATTTCTCCTAGCTTGTTGGTGAGTCCTCATGGTTCGAGGACAGATGTTTTCACTTGTAGTTTCTTTTCTTGTGTTTCCTTTTTGAACTATGTTGTATGGGCTATGCCCCTTTCCTATTCGAATATTGTAATAGATGGCTATGTTGAGACTTAGAGTCTAGACTTCCGCTTTTGCTTTAAATGAAAATTTTAGACTTGGACTTGAAATGCATTTTTACTCTTATTGTTCTATTTCTTATGTTATGATATGCTAAGTGGCTTGTATGGAGTCCTTCGGGGATCTATACGCCATGTTACATCTAGGGAGTACCCCTGGGTCGTGACAAACTTGGTAATCAGAGCACAAGGTTTAGAATGATTCTAGGATTATGTCTCATATGCCACGTCTAGTAGGGTCTTGTTCATGAGTGTGAAGCACGCCACATTTATGAATGAGAAGCTACATGATGCTTAGGAAATTCCATTTCTCTCATTACTTTTAAGTCGTACAATAAAGTTTAACTCTATAAGGTCCTTCTCCTAATCCTTATCCGGTGGTCTACATGACATGATTACTCAAGGAGCTCTCACTGGTGGATTACTCAAAATTCACAACATGACCAACTCGACGACATTAGTCGGGCTCGCCGAACATGATCAGTGGATCGCCGCTTGTTCTTTAGCTCGCCTTTCATTTTCTTCAGCCTTCATGTGATGAACCTTAGTTGGTGATCTCGTTTGAGTCAGCCTTTCACATTCGACAGATTGTTGATTACCACCTTGTTTGCCTTTTCAACCTTAATTTTTCTTCCAAGTCCTGTCACCTTCGACGATGGTCATCCTGTTAGTCCTTCATATTCGGCGAGTCACCGTTTCACCTCAAATTTTCCTACTTGCCTCAATTAAATGGAATTGTGAGCACTGCCACATTGAATGAGGTTGTGCCAGTTGGGTGATCCGCCCTTTTGGTTAGACGACTTTCATTGTGGAGTTTACACTTCTTTCAATATTTTTGGCCTTTCTTACAACTATAATCCTTGTCTTATCCCTTACCTTTCATAGCGGCAAATCATCAAAATAGGACATAATTAGGCATTGAGGACACTAATTTTTTGAACTAAAAGGCAAAAAATGAGTGTATATCTACCATTCATCAATAATGCCGAGTCTGAAGAACATAAAACATGTTCTGACGCTGACAACTAGCACCAAATGGAGCATCCAGTTTGTCACGCCTCGAGGCTACCCCCTTGACGTAAACACGGGACCTAGGATCACGAGTGACCCCAAGCTAAACCTGAAGCTGACATATCATAAGCATACTGAAAGATAACTAAATAAAGATACTATGCGGAAGCTTAAAACAGTGATAACTAAAAGTGGGGAATACCCAAAACTGATCTAAATATATAATATACTATGAGTTTAGTGATACTGAACAATCACTTAAAAACTAAAGCTGAATCTAATACTATGTCTGAAAAAGCCTATACTAACTAAAGTTGTTGGGACATGCCCCCAGCTAACTCTAGAAAAACTGAAACTGAAATGAAATGACTAAATTTGAAGAAAATATGTCTATTGTCCTCGAAGTATGAGGACTCACCAGTGAAGATCGGGAACCGATCTATGCGTGATCTGGATGCTGAGTACCTGAACCTACATCATGAAAGGATATAGCACAGAGTATGCGTCAGTACTTGGAATGTACTGAGCATGCATGATATATATTATAGCTGAATAAAATACATAACTGAACAAAGCATACTGAGCAATAAGATAATCTGAATTGAATGTAAATTCTAGAATATACTGAGGATTGAACTAAATGCAATGACCAAGTACTAATTCTGAACATGACATACTGAGACTGAATGCTGAAATATAACTGAAAACCTGGTCAAATGCACTAAAAGTCTGACTGTGGGAGCTACTATTAACCGACATAAAACCACGTGAGCTAAATATGGAGTCCGATGTATACGCCCCATCGAGAGGACCCAATATACCTTGCCAGGGGTATAAAGGCATGACTGTTCGATGTATACGCCCCATCGATAGGACCCAATATACCTTGCCAGGGGTATAAAGGCATGAATGGCGTGATCACTAAAGCTGATGCCCAATAGAGGGGACTGTAAATCTACGGGGCACGTATTTCTGGGACTATGAGGGTATGCTGAACCCTAGTCCAACTCGATCTAACCCTACTCCCAACTGGAATGTGTATGACACAACAAAACTGAAATACTAGATAGCTCAATATTTTGACATGCAAAATCTGAGAATGTAACATTTAAATACTGACAATGAAACATTCTTAACTGGAGCATGTATATCTACTTAAACTGACCTAGCAAGTGTAATTCATTAACTAAAAGAATCTACACAACTAGGGTTATGAAATTCATGCAAAGAACTAAGCAACGTTCTCACGAAAACATGATAATCTGATTAAGAATACTATAACAGCTAATTCACAACAATTCTGCAAGGTTGTAGAAACCCTAGGTCTAAACATGATATAGAGAATCAAGAATCTAACTGAATTCTAGGGACCTAGTGGAAGAAAAGAATCCACTAATGAAATTCCACATACCTAGTGACAAAATTTACGGAAATCCTTCGATTTCGAGGTTGAAACTTTGAAGAACAGTGATGCTTGTTATTGGGAGTTTTGGTTGACTTTTCCTCTTCTTTTTGCTCCAAGTTTGGATGATTTTAGGTGAATGAGGGTTCTGGGTAAGTCTGACTAAGTTATTAGGCTTAGACTGAGTAAAATGACGTAGTTTAGGCATAAAACGATGAAGTTTAAGTGCCCAACGCATGGGAAAAATACCTAAATGACCCTAACTTAAAAGCTGACGAAGGTCACCCACGGAGGGACCTACTGGCCGTAGGTCGACCTACCAACCGTAGGTGGGGTCGTCGGTCAAGTCTTTCTGACAGGGCTTCACTAAAACGAGCATAACTTATTACTCGGAGATGGGATTTTAGCAAACTCAGTGGCGTTGGAAAGAGGATTCAATTATCTATCATTTGGTAGGTCATGGTCCACCTAATTCCTTTTGTGCTAAGAGTGATGACCATTTGAAGTTGTCCCAACAATAATTTCCCTCTAGCTGGCTACTGACCCTTACTTACGATCAGACCTACGCTCCGTAGGTCCAACCACGGACCGCACTGGTCGATCGTGGGTGGGATCACAGACTATAAAGATTTGGGCCTTAACGACAGAACCCCACCTACGGTTTGTGGTCCCACCTACGGTCCGTGGGTGGTTCCGTCGGTACAGGCACAAATTTTCTGAAAACTAGGATTTTATTCATTTTGAGATCCGAGTTGTTACACTATTGAGTCGGGAGACCTGAAGAAGCACTAGGCTGAGTTTGACGATGACCATCTCTACCCTTACTAGTAGTCGAAGGGAAATCCACCATTCTATGTCTAGCCTTACACAACCAAAACATGCACTAGAAATGGCTAAGCAATCTTTTCACGCCCTGAGCTACCCCCGAGACGCGGACACGGGACCTAGGACCACAACTGATCCCAAGCTAACCCCGCTGGCATGATCATGAGCATACTAAAGATAATAAACTGATGCGGAAGCTAAATCATAAATAAAATGAAAAGATGGGGAATACCCATATAATATAACTGAGATAAATGATAACTCATGAGTTTAATACAAATAAAATATTAACTCAATACTAAGCTGAATCTAACTATGTCTGAAATAAGCCTCTAAACTGACTAGAAATGTTGGGACATATCCCAACTAGATCTAGCAAAACTGAAACTAAAGACTAAAAGCGATAAAGATAAACATGTCACTAGTCCTCAAAAAATGAGGACTCACCACTGATGCTGCTGAACTGAAGATCGAGAATCGATCTAAGCGTGATTTGGATGCTGAGAACCTGAACCTACATCACGAGAAGATGTAGCGCACGTATGCGTCAATACTTGAAAGGTACTGAGCATGCATGATAAGGTGAAGCTGAAAGAACATATAACTGAACAAAGCAATAAAGCAATGAAATAATCTGGACATGATATAGATACTGAATACTGAGCTAACTGAATGCAATGACCAATTTACAACATGCTGACTAAATACTGAATGAACTGTAAATGTGGTCAATGCAATAGAGTCTGACTGAACTGTGGGAGCTACTAATAACCGACAATAAAACCACATGAACTAAATGTGGAGTCCGATGTATATGCCCCATCGAGAGGACCCAATATACCCGGCCAAAGGTATAGAGGCATGACTAGCGTGATCACTAAACTGATGTTGCCCACAGAGGGGACTTACACCTACGTGGCTCGTAGTTCTGGGACTATACGCTGAGCCCTAATCCAACTCGGTATTATGCTACTCCCAATGAATTAAGTGGTTAACTGGTTATGACTGAATTTCTGTAAAATACTGGATAGCTCAGAACTGAACATGCAAACTGAGAATGCAACAATTAATCTGATAATGATAAATTAATAACTGAGGCATGTATAACTGAAAAACTGAGATATCTGACCTAGCATGTGTAATTCAAGAACTAAAGAAATACATAGCTAGGGTTCTGAAATTAATGCGAGAAACGATGTAATAACTTGATAATCTGATTTGGAACATGTTAATAACTAATTCATGATGATCTGTTGTAATTTTAGAAACCCTAGGTCTGTTCATAATCATGGAATCAAGAATCTGACGGAATCCTAGGGACCTAATGGGCGAAAGGAACCCAGTAGTGAAATACCACATACCTGGTGACGAATTCCACGGAGAAATCTATAGATTTCAGGGCTGGAACTGATGGAACCTTGCTGCGTTCTTGAACTAGGGTTCTTAACTTCTCTTCTCCTTTTACGCTCTAATTTTTCTAAGTTTTGATTAATGGTTTGACTTAAATAAGTTCTAGTTATGTTTCTAGGCTTAAACTGACTAAAACTTCATGATTTAGGGTCTAAACGATGTACCTTAGGGGTTAAACGAAATAGGAAAAGACCAAAAGCCCCCCTAACTTAATTGTTGTCGAAGTGACCGACGGATTGGACTGACGGGCCGTAGGTCAATCGACGGTCCGTCGATTGGAGTCGTCGGTCGAGTCTGCCCGACAGGGCTTCACTAAAACGAGCATAACTTTTTACTCGGATGTCGGATTTTAGCAAACTCGGTGGCGTTGAAAAGAGGATTCAATTATATATAATATCATAGGTCATGTGACACATAATTCCTTTTGTGCTAGGAGTTATGACCATTTGAAGTTGACCCACTCAATAATTTTCCTCTAACTTGCTGTTGACCCTCACCTACGGTCAGACCTACGGACCGAAGATCAAACGACGATCTGTGCTGGTCGACTGTAGTTCGTGTCAGAGGTTGGGTAAAGGATTCTTGATCCACGGACACAGACCACGGACCGTGGTCTGACCTATGAACTGTGGTCTGACCTATAGACCGTGGGTCGAGACTTAGCCAATTTTCTGAGCTGGGTTTAGGGAGGGTTTGTAGTAGTGAACCACGGACCACCAGCACGGGCCGTGGTCTGACCTACGGTTCGTGGATGACAACCGTAGGTTGCACCTGCAACTTCTCAAATTTTTTATTTTTGGTCTATTTCGGATTCGGGGTGTTACATTATTTCCCCGAATGAAGACTAAACTAGCTGAAATGGAGGGAGAGGGCTGCAATCCCTACCACTAAACACTGAGAACTGAATTTCTGACTGAACTTAGTTCCAAGAACATGCAAATACGCTGAAAATGCGAGTACAAACTGAAGGAACATGATACTAAGACTGAATCTGCGCATGAATGACTGAAAAACTGAAGAGGAACTATTACCTCAAGCTGGAATGGAATCGGTAGGAAAGAGGTGAGGATACTTGGACTTCATGGCTGCTTCTGCTTCCCAAGTAGCTCCCTCTACAGACTGACTCCTCCACAAAACCTTGACTGAAGCTACTTCTTTATTTCTCAACCTTCTAACTTGACGATCGAGAATCTTAACTGGTACATCCTCATACAAGAGACTATCTTTCACGGCCACACTCTCTAATGGCACTATGGATGCTGGATCACCCACACTTTTCTTCAAAAGAGAAATGTGAAAGACTGGATGCACTGCTGCTAAGTCTACTGGAAACTCTAACTCATAAGCCACTTTACCAATCCTTTTCAAGATCCGGTAAGGGCCTACATATTTGGGACTGAGCTTCCCTTTCTTGCCAAATCTCATCCCCCCTTCATAGGTGACACTTTGAGGAAAACCCAATCATCAACTTGGAACTCTAGTTCCCTTCTTCTCACATCTGCATAAGACTTCTGGCGACTCTGAGCAGTCTTAAGTCTATCTCTAATGAGTTGCACTTTCTCCATAGCATCAAGTACTGAATCTGGTCCTATCAAGGCTGTTTCACCTACTTCAAACCAACCAACTGGATATCTACAAATACGCCTATACAATGCCTCATAAGGGGCCATCTGAATGCTGGAATGGTAATTATTGTTGTAGGCGAACTCAATAAGAGGAAGGTGATCATCCCAACTACCCTTGAAGTCGATCACACAAGCTCTCAACATGTCCTCTAAGGTCTGAATGGTATGCTTTGCCTAACCATCCATCTGTGGATGAAATGTTGTACTAAGGTTAACCTGAGTACCAAGACCTTTCTGAAATGACTTCCAGAAATGAGAGGTAAACTGAGGACCTCTATCTGAGATGATAGACAAAGGAACCCCATGAAACCTCACAATCTCATTAATGTAAAGCTTGGCATAATCCTCCGCCGAATCTGTAGTCTTGACCGCCAAAAAGCGAGAAGACTTAGTAACCCTAT
>JAJOOE010020465.1:0-19570 GCA_036250405.1 Solanum raphanifolium
CTTGGTCAGATTTCCCTGATTTGTCCTTAACACATTCCTGCTGATCTACGGTCATCACCTACGGACCGTGAATGGACTTACGGTCCGTAGATGACCTCCGTGAATGCCTTTTTCTGCATTTCCTTCAGCTATCTCTAAACTTTCGCGCCTGAACACCTTTCCTGCAAAACATGATAAAACACATAAAAACCAATATAAAAAGGCCCTAAACACACACAGCTTGTAAGTGAAATGTATTAGAAATACTGTAAACTCACGGTATATCTGGAAGCAGACCATCTTTTGATCGTACTTGCTACAATTATAGAGAACCTGGGCATATGAGGAGAGATTGTCCCCATCCACGTGTGTTTGATTCCACACAGTAGCCATCTAGGGCAGTTGTACCTGTGGGGAATGGTAATAATGGTCGAGGGCGTCCACAAGTTGGACGAGAATGTAATCAATTAATGAGGTCGTGGAGGTAGAGGAAATGGTAACAGAGGTAGGGGTAACGTGCAACCAGGCACGGAAGTGGCTCGTCAAGATGATAGGGCTTAATGTTATGCTTTTCCAGGCTAGAATGAGGTAGAGGAGTCTGACGCAGTGATCATAGGTACTATTATTGTCTGTGAGCGGATGGCTAATGTGTTATTTGATCCGGTTTCTACTTATTCATATGTATCCATGAGATTTGCCTCAGACTTTGTTATGATTTGTGATATTCTTGATGCCCCTATTCGTGTTTCTACCCTGGTTGGAGAGTCAGTCATAGTTACTCATGTCTATCATGCTTGCCCTAATTTGTTTATGGGATTTAAGACTTTGGCTGATTTGGTGATTTTAGATATGATTGACTTTGATATAATCTTAGGCATGACTTGGTTGTCCCCCTATTATGTTGTGCTTAATTGTAATACTAAGTCTGTTACTCTAGAAATTTCGAGAAGGGAAAAATTAGAGTGGGAAGGGGTGTACATGCCTAAGCAAGCTAAGATTATATCCTCTATTCGGGCTAGTAAACTGGTAGGGCAGTGTTATTTGTCTTATTTGGCTCATGTTAGGGATGTTGAGGTTGAGACTCCATCTATTGAGTCTATTCCTGTGTTGTCAGAATTTATAGAAGTGTTTCCTAATGATTTGCCTGGTATGCCTCAGGATAGAGATATAAATTTTTGCATTGATTTAGAACCTAGTACTCATCCCAGTTCTATTCCTCCATATCGCATGGCTCCAGCATAATTGAGAGAGCTTAAGGCTCAAATCCAAGAACTTCTTGATAAGAGATTTATTCGTCCTAGTGCTTCCCCATGGGGTGCTGCAGTTTTATTTGTTAAGAAAAGGATGGTAGTATGAGAATGTGTATAGATTATCGGCAATTAAATAGGCTCACTATTCGAAACAAGTACCCTTCGCCTCGAAGAAATGATATTTTTGACCAATTGCATGGTGCATCAGTTTTCTCTAAGATTGATCTAAGGTTTGGCTACCATCAATTGAAAATTAGGCACGAAGATGTGCCCAAGACGACGTTTAAAACTCACTATGGGCACTATGAGTTTTTTGTTTGACCAATGCACCTGCAGCTTTCATGAGTTTGATGAATAGGGTGTTCAAACCATTCCTTGATTTGTTTGTTTTAGTTTTTACTGATGAAATCTTGGTCTATTCGAAAAGTGAGGAAGAGCATGCCAACCATCTTTGTATTGTTTTAGGTGTTCCTGGGAAACAAAGGTTGTATGCTAAATTTTCTAAGTGTTATTTTTTATAAATCTGTTGAATTTTTGGGGAATGTAGTTTCAAAAGAAGGGGTAATGGTAGATCCTCAAAAGATTGAGGCGGTTAAGAGTTGGGTTAGGCCTAGCTCTGTGATGGAAGTTAGGAGTTTTGTAGGGCTTGCTAGCTACTATCATCGATTTGTGAAGAACTTTGCTTCTATTGCCACTCACTTGACTAATTTGACCAATAAGGAGATACCATTTGAATGGACTGAAAAATGTAAGGATAGCTTTCAAAAGCTCAAGACTCTTTTGACCACCGCACATATCCTAGCATTACCGGTGGAAGGTAAATATTTTATTCTTTATTGTGATGCTTCACATTCTGGTTTGGGTGTTGTGTTGATGCAGGATAAGAATGTTATAGCTTATGCCTCGCATCAATTGAAGGTGCATGAGAGGAATTATCCAACGCATGATTTAGAGTTGGCAGCGATAGTGTTTGCTCTTAAGATATGGCGGCATTACCTCTATGGTGTTAAGTGTGAAGTGTTTACCGATCATCGTAGTTTGCAGCACGTGTTCACTCAAAATGATCTAAATTTGAGACAACGAAGGTGGATGGAGTTACTTAAAGACTATGATGTGACTATTCAATACCATCCAGGCAAGGCTAATGTGGTGGCAGACGCTTT
This sequence comes from Solanum raphanifolium, assembly GCA_036250405.1. Classification (NCBI taxonomy): domain Eukaryota; kingdom Viridiplantae; phylum Streptophyta; class Magnoliopsida; order Solanales; family Solanaceae; genus Solanum; species Solanum raphanifolium. The sequence continues at coordinate 2,393 of JAJOOE010020465.1, forward strand.
GAGTCAAAAAACGGTGAGCATGGGTAGTTTAGCTTGTTTAAGTACAACCAAATGACCTTTGGCTAAAGAAATTCAGATCTTAGAGTCTAAGTTCATGTAGTTGGGCATCTCAAAAAGAGGTTGTGTATTAGCTAGTATTGAAGTAAGGGCCACTTTCATTGAGGAGATCAAGGCCAAACAATTTGAGGATGAGAAATTCGAGGAACTTAGAAAGAAGACTGTGATTGGTAAGGCATAAAAGACCACTCTTGATGTGGATGGTGTGCTCAATTTTAAAGTGAGAATATGTGTTCCTAGAGTAGATGGCTTGATTGAGAAATTGTTGGCACCATCTCGTGGTTCGCGATATTCTATTCATTCGGGTGTGACCAAGATGTATCGAGACTGGAAGCAAATTTATTGGTGGCCGGGCATGAAAAAGGATATAGCAGAGTATGTGGCGAAGTGTCAAAATTGTCAACAAGTGAAGTATGAACATCAAAGGCTTGCAGGTTGCTTCAAAGAATGCCAATTCCGGAATGGAAGTGGGAAAGAATAGCCATGGAGTTTGTGGTTGGCCTTCCCAAGACTTTGAGAAAGTTTGATTCTATTTGGGTAGTGGTTGATAGATTGACCAAGTCAGCCCATTTTATTCCAGTAAGAATAGATTATAATGCTGAACAATTAGCTAAAGTATATGTGAAAGAGATAGTGAGGTTGCATGGGGTGCCCCTTTCTATAATCTCAGATCGTGGTACCCAATTCACATCCAAGTTTTGGAGGAAATTACATGATGAATTGGGCACATAACTCACTTTTAGTATAGCTTTTCATCCACTCATAGATGGGTAATCGGAGAGGACTATTAAAGTGTTAGAGGACATGTTGAGGGCATGCGTGATTGATTTTGGAGGACATTGGGATAAGTTCTTACCTTTGTGTGAATTCTCTTATAACAATAGTTACCACTCTAGCATTGATATGGCACCATTTGAGGCATTATATGGGAGGGGATGTACTTCACCCATATGATGGTTTGAGGGTGGAGATGTGAAACCTTTGAAGGTTGATTTGTGAAGGATGCTCAAGATATGGTGAGGAGTATTCAAGCTAAGCTTCTAGCAGCCCAGAGTAGACAAAAGAAGTATCCGGATCATAAGGTAAGAGACATGGCATTCCAAACCGGTGAAATCGTTCTTCTTAAGGTACCACCCATGAAATGAGTGATGAGATTTGGTAAGAAAGGCAAGCTAAGTCCTAAATACATTGATCCATTTGAGATTCTTGAATGTGTGGGACTGGTAGCATATAGATTGGCTTTACCTCCTAATTTGTCGGGAGTTCATCCGGTATTTTATGTGTCCATGTTAAAAAGGTATCATGGCGATAGGGATTATATCATTAAGTGAGACTCAATTGTGTTAGACAAGTACCTCCAATATGAGGAGGAACCGATTGCAATTCTTGATCGTGATGTGCGTAAGTTGATGACCAAGGAAATTAAATCCGTGAAGGTTCAATGGAAGCATCGTCCAGTTGAGGAAGCTACTCGGGAAACCAAGAGGCACATGCGAGACAAGTATACCCAATTGTTCATCGATTCAGGTACTACTCCATTCTTTCCTTAGCCTACTTTTGTTAAGTTTTGTCACTCGGGGGATGAGTGATGGGTAAATTGGTATCTATTGGAACGACCTGCTCCCGTCGTTATAGAAATGCAAATGGGGGGAAATTTAGGGCCAAAAAACTTTTTCATAGTATTTGGATTTTTTCCAACCTAGTCCATATTTGGATGAAATTGGAGTCATAAAGGTGTAGGGAAATCTGGTAACAATCGGGTGAATCATTTATGATTTTGATTACATGAGTAGTTAGATAACTCGTTAAAGAACCCGTACGACTTTACAAAATTGAATTCGAGCGAGTAGAACTCCCGGAATCGATCTTAATGTAAAAGGTATTTACACAGGGTCATGAGTTAGAGGTGTGTTGAGAAATGGGGATTTTGGAATTATTAAAATAGCTCACTAGTTCGTGCAAGCCGCTTTGGTGCTGGGTTTTGCTGCTCTGGCACGGCCGCTGAAGCGGGATGAGGGTCGCTGTGGTGGGCCAAACGCGACATAAAGTCCTAAATAAACCCCTAAACGACCTTATTTGGCACTTTTTGAATTTTAGAGCTAAGGAACGAACCCCAGGCGACTCCTATTCGTTTTCCACCATTCTTGAGGCTAAAGGTAAGCTTTTCACTCCTCGAATCCATTTTTCGATCTCTAAAACGTAATAAAATGGGTAAATATCGATGGGGGAGGGTTTTGATATAGATTCTATGGTGGAAACAACCCTAATTTAGATAATTGGGATTATGGGTTTGATCTAGGGTTCATAGAATTGTTAGTAATTTGGGTAATTAGTGATTGTTTATTGATTCCCATATTGTATTGATTGTTTGTAGACCAAAAACAAGCGGAACAAATCCGGAAAGGGAAGGATCAAGTTTCTTAGGGTTTCGAGCTTGTTTCGAGGTAGGTGATGGTTGTGATTCTATGATTGTGTGATGTATGTTTGTTCTTGCTTCATTATGATACATGTATGTATATGAATGTTGCATTATTGATCACACTTGTTGTAAATGAGATAGATGAATTATCATTTCCATGAAATCATGACTTAAATGTATGATCTTGAGGATATACTTGTGATTGTGATTGTGGTGTGTTGAATGAATCGGTGCCACGTTCCAGGATAACTAACTTGGATCGGTTGCTACCTTTCGGCATAATTATGAGATCGGTTGCCATGTTCCGATATAACATTGGATCGGGTACCACGTTTCGGTATGCTAACTGTTTGGGTTTGGGCTCCATGAGAGGACCAATGATGTGATATAATTGTGTATCTTGATAAATGTGAAACTGATCGTTGTTCATAAATGTTGATAATATTGTATATGTTCGATATATTCATGTGATTACATTGTTGTGATGACTTATATATGTTGCACTAGTGGGATAGCCGCATGATCCTACCAGTACACTGTGGTTGTGTGCTGATACTGCACTTTCTCTTTCTTTGTTGAGTACAGGGCATCTTCAAGCGGTTATTGATAGACCTCGCTTAATAGATCAGTGATCGTTCGAATTCAAGGGTGAGCCAATTCTTTCGGGCTGCCATGGGTTCTCTTTCATCTATGTCCATCATTTCCGGACTTAGACTATGTTTTAGTTAGTTGATTAGTTCATTAGATTGGGGTTGCATCCCTTCTTGTTTAGACTTGGTTCATTGTTAGATGTTTGGGTACATTGACTTTAAGCCTCTAGGTTATTTCTTCCGCATTGTTTAGTTTTTATTAGACTTTTGTTGGAGTTTATAGGAACTCCCTATTTATTTCCTTAGTATTTGACTTGCTTCGTATACTTAAATGCCTTAGTTTTAGATTAGTTGCTTGGTTTGGGTTGTAGTAGTGGTTCTCCCACCGGAGTGTTAGTGTGGGTGCCAGTCATGATGGTTTGGGTTCTGACACTTATATACACATAGTTTACATTGTATTTTCATATACAAGCAGAGTTTATCTGGTATCCTTACATACAAACTGAGTTGCTTTCTACTATTCTAAAAGTTTTCCATATATTACATATGTATTGTTGCTTTATATTGAGTTGAGTATCCAAAATGGAGTATCGAGAGTTGAGTACCCATAGTTGAATATCTTATCATTGAGTTGAGCCTTATTTCACTTAGTTGAATATCTAATCATTGAGTTGAACTACGTTTCTTTGAGTTTAGTTAAGTTGAGTGAGTTGAGAAGAAGTAAGTATGTTTCTTTCCCACCAATTCAAGCTTATGTTTATGCTCTAGAATTCCCCTTACATGCTCGTACATTCCATGTACTGAGCCATTTGTCTTGCATCATTTCATGATGCATATACAATTATTCAGGGTCATCAACAGGAGTTTTGTGGATACCACATGGAGTTCGAGTTAGCTATGGTGAGCCTCCTTGCTTCCGGAGGATTTCATTTACTTTTTAGTTTCGTCAGGATGTCGTAGGTCTTGTCCCGACTTCTATCATTGTCATTTAGAGGCTTCATAGATAGACAGTAGAGTTTGTGAAGTCTGTTTCATTTATCTTGTTAAATGTTTTAAAGACTTGAGTTTCCTAGATTTGGCTAGTTGAATATACAAATATATTCTAAGTTAATTATTTGAGTTTCAATGAATTTATTTTGTTTTAAGCTTTGTATGGTTGAGTTAGTCTTCCGCTTGTAGTCAGCCAGGATGAGGGTTCGCTTGGGGACCAACAATGGTTCTCGAGTGCCAGCCACGTCCAGGGTGTAAGCTCGGGTGGTGACAAATATCTTTCATGTTCTGCTGATGAAGTCAAAATGGTGGTTTTTAAGCTCAATAAAAATAGTTTCAATGTGCCAAATGGTTTAAATGACCATTTTATCAATTATGCTGGGAGATTATTGGTGACAATGTCTGTATAGTGGTGATTGAGTTCTTTAATGGATATATCCTTCCTAAGTCCACTACTCATACATAATTGATATTTATACTAAAAAAAAAGCTAATTCAAACCTTTTATAAGGCCTATTAGTCTAAGATTTTTTTTAAATATATATTGATATATGATAGACTAGGAGCTTTACTATCCAAACTTATTTGTAAGAAGGAGAAATATATCATAAAATGTTTTATCAGCCTAGAAAATCATTTCAGATATAAAAAAGAGTTAAGGAATTTAATATTGTTTACAAGTTGATTATGACAAAAACTTATGACCGAGTAGTGGGGAATTTTTATAAAGGGGCTGGAAAAATGGGCTTCAATTCTATGATAATAAATAAGTTGTGGAAATTATTAGTTAATGGTCACGCCCCAAGGCTACCCCCTGGGCGCGGACACGGGACCTAGGATCACGAATGACCCCAAGCTAACCTTGTTGGCATATCATAAGCATACTAAATAAACTGAAGTAAAGAAATATTGTGCGGAATCTAAATCATAAGATAATCTGAAATGATGGGGAATACCCATATACTAAATCTGAATATAAGAAAACTGGGAGTTTGAATACAAATGAAAAGTCAAACTCTAACACTATAGATGAATCTAACTATGTCTGAAATAAGCCTCTAAACTGACTAGAAGTGCTGGGACATACCCAGCTAAATCTAGGAAAAACTAAAACAAAAACTAAAATGGAAAGATAACATGTCAACTTTCCTCGAAGAATGAGGACTCACCATTGATACTACTAAATTGAAGATCGGAAACCGATCTATGCGTGATCTGACTGCTGAGGACCCGAACCTACATCACGAGAAGATGTAACGCAGAGTGTGCGTCAGTACTTGAAAGGTACTGAGCATGCAGGATAGAATAAAGTTGAATAATAACATAACTGAACCAAAGCATAAATAGCTAGGATATAATTTGAACATGATAAGGATACTGAAAATATTGTACATGACTAAACTGAATGCAATGGCCAAGTTTATATCATGTTGAAACTGAAATCTGAACTAAAACTGATAACATGGTCAATGCAATAGAATCTGACTGTAAGGGAGCTACTAATAACCGACATAAAACAATATGAGCTAAATGTGGAGTCTGATATATACTCCCCATCGAGAGGACCTAATATACCCTGCCAGAGGTATATAGGCATGATTGGAGTGATCACTAAAATGTAATGCCCAATAGATGGGACTTAACCTATGGGGCATGTAGTTCTGGGACTTGAGGGTGACTGACCCTAGTCCACTCAGTATTAAGCTACTCCCATTTGAATATGTATGTAATAATTTATGACTGAATTTCTGTAATACAGGATAGCTCAAAATACTAGCATCCAAATGAGAATGCAACATTAATATACTGATAATGAAACATTCAAAAACTGAGGCATGTATGTATATATCTGAAATAACTGACCTAGCATGTGTAATTCATCAACTAAAAGAACTACATATCTAGGGTTCTGAATTTATGGATGAATCTGGGCAAAAACAATACTACAACATGATAATTTGATTTGGAACATTAATATAACTAATTCATAATAATCTGCTGAAATTCTAAAAACCCCAAGTCTAGATAATATGGAGGGAATCAAGAATCTGACTGAATTCTATGGACCTAATGGGTGAAAGGAACCCACTAGTGAAATCCCACATACCTGGTGACGAATTCCACGGAGAAATCTTTCGATTTTGGGGCTGGAACTGACAGAACCTTGTTGCGTTCTTGAACTAGGGTTCTTGACTTCTTTCTTCTCTCTACATTCCAATTTTCTAATTTTTGGTGAAAGATCTGACTTAGGTAAGTTCTAGTGTGTTTACTAGGCTAAAACTGACCAAAATTACGTAGTTTAGGGGTTAAACGACGTAGTTTAGGGGTCCAACGTATAGGGAAAACACAAAATCAACCCTGACTTAAAAGCTGTCGGGACCAACCGATGGACCTGGTCCATCCTCCGGTCCGCCCTGGTCAGCTATCATTTGGCTTCAGAGGATGGGTTCTGCGCACCACGTTCCACAGACCGTGGTTCAGCCTACGGTCCGTAGGTCATGGCCGTGGGTTGGGATTTTTTTTCTTCTGCGGACCACGTTCTACGGACCTGGTCTACGGACTGTGGTCCCATCTATGGTTAGGGTTTTCTTGGTTTTTTTTCTTTGGACCACGTTCCACGGACCGTGGTCCAACTTACAGTCCATAGGTGGCCTCCGTTAGTGGCACCTGTACTTCTGGAAATGTTCATTATGGTAGTTCTAGCATATTGGGTGTTACATTATCTCCCCCTTGGGAACATTCGTCCTTGAATGAAGACTAAACTAGCTGAAAGGGAGGGAAAGAGCTGCAAACCCTACCACTACGTACTGGAAACTGATTTCTGACTTAACTAAGTTTCAAGAACATGCAAATACGCTGAAGATGCAAGTACACACTGAAGGAACATAATACAAAGATTGAATCTGCACATGAATGACTGAAAAACTGAAGAGGAACTATTACCTCAAGCTGGAGTGGAATTGGAAGGAAAAAGGTGAGGATACTTGGCCTTTATGGGTGCTTCTGCTTCCCAAGTAGCTCGCTCTACGGACTGACTCCTCCACAAAACCTTGACTGAAGCGACTTCTTTTATTCTCAACCTTCGAACCTGACGATCAAGGATTTCAACTGCTACCTCCATAAGTGAGACTATCATTCACAGCCACGCTTTCTAAAGGTACAATAGATGTTGGATCACCCACACACTTCTTCAACAAGGAAATGTGAAAGACTGGATGGACTGCTGCTAGTTCTGCTGGCAACTCTAACTCGTAAGCCATTTTACCAACCCTTTTCAAGATCTTGTAAGGGCCTAAATATCTAGGATTGAGCTTCCCTTTCTTACCAAATCTCATCACCCCCTTCATAGGTGATACTTTCAGGAAAACCCAATCATCAATTTGGAACTCCAAGTCCCTTCTCCTTACATCTGCATAGGATTTATGACAACTCTAGGTTGTCTTAAGTCTATCCATGATGAGCTAAACATTTTTTATGGAATCATGAACGGAATCTGGCCCTATCAAGGCTGCTTCACCTACTTCAAACCAACCAACTGGAGATCTACATCTACGCCCTTACAATGCCTCATAAAGGTCATCTAAATGTTGGAATGGTAACTATTATTGTAGGAGAACTCTATAAGAGGAAGATGATTATCTCAACTACCCTTGAAATTGATCACACAAGCTCTCAACATGTCCTCTAAGGTCTGAATGGATAGCTCTGCCTGACTGTTCGTCTGTGGATGAAATGTTGTGCTAAGATTAACCTGAGTACCAAGACCTTTCTGAAATGACTTCCAAAAATGAGGGGTAAACTGATGACCTCTATCTGAAATGATAGACAAATGAACCCCATGAAACCTGTCTATCTCATTAATATAAAGCTTGGTGTAGTCCTCCACCGAATCGGTAGTCTTAACAGCCAAAAAGTGCGCGGACTTAGTAACTCTGTCAACTATCACCCAAATGGAGTCATGATATCTGTGAGTACGAGGCAAACCTGTAATGAAGTCCACGTTGATCACTTCTCACTTCCAAGTAGGAATGTTGATCTCTTGAGTCATACCTCCTGGTTTTTTATGTTCTACCTTCACTTGCTGACAGTTAGGGCACTTAGCCACAAAATCCACTATATCCCTTTACATACCATTCCACCAAAACACTTCCCGCAGATCAAGGTACATCTTAGTGGCGTTTGGATGAATAGAATACCTGGAGTTATGGGCTCCTGCAAGAATCTGTTGTCTCAAATCACCCACCTTAGGAACACATAATTGACCCTGATAGCGAAGCACACCATCTCCCCCTTGGGAGAAACCTCAACACTCTGCTGATAGACTGCACCCTTTAGTTGAAGCAACATAGGATCACTGTCTGGTTTTTCCTTAACCTCCACTACAAATGAAGATTCTGCCCCATTTTGAACTGCTACTCCACCATCTGATATGCTCCTAAGACGAACTCCTAGGCGAGCAAGTCTGTGAACACCCCTTTCTAGTTCCTTTCTTTCTTCCTCAACATGAGCTACACTGCCCATAGATATTCTACTAAGAGCATCTGTTACTACATTGGCCTTACCAGGATGGTAATTCACACTCATATCATAATCCTTGAGGAACTCAAGTCATCTCCTTTGGCTAAGATTCAACTCTTTCTGGGTAAACACATACTGAAGGCTCTTATGGTCTGTGAACACATCTACGTGAACACCATACAAGTAATGTCTCCAAATCTTAAGTACAAACACCACTGCTAGCTCAAGGTCATGAGTCTGATAGTCCTTCTCATGTACCTTAAGCTGTCTAGAAGCATAAGCTATAACCTTACCTCGCTGCATCAACACACAACCTAAGCCTACTCTAAATGTATCACAATATATAACATTACCATCTGACCCGTTTGGTAGAGTCAAAACAAGAGTTGTAGTCAACCTAGTTTTTAGTTCTGCAAAGCTCTTCTCACAATCATTTGACCACTGGAACTTAACCTTCTTTTGCATCAACTTAGTCAATGGAGAGGCTATAGAGGAAAATGCTTCCACGAACTTCTTGTAATAGCCAGCCAAACCCAAGAAACTTCTGATATTTGTAGGAGAGGTGGGTCTGGGCCATTGTTTCACTGCTTCTATTATGAGAATCCACTCGGATCCCTTCACTAGACACTATATGCCCAAGGAAAGCAACTGACTGCAACCAAAACTCACATTTGCTAAACTTAGCGAATAACTGGTGATCTTTGAGAGTTTGCAGGACAACCCTCAAATGATTTGCATGTTCTTCCTCATTCCTAGAGTAAATGAGGATATCATCAATAAAGACGATAAAAAATAAGTCCAAATACAGCTTGAACACTCTGTTCATCAAATCCATAAAAGCTACAGGAGCATTGGTTAGTCCAAATGACATAACTACAAATTCATAATGACCATACCGAGTTCTGAAGGCTGTCTTCGGAATGTCACTATCTCTGACTCTGAGCTGATGATAACCTGATCTGAGGTCTATCTTTGAGAAATGACTAGTACCCTGAAGTTGGTCAAACAAATCATCAATCCTAGGGATGGGGTACTTATTCTTGATTGTGATTTTTTTCAACTTCGTATAATCGATGCACATTCTGAAAGAACCATCTTTCTTCTTCACGAACAACACTGCTGCACCACATGGGGAAATACTAAGTCTGATAAAGCCCTTATCTAGAAGGTCCTTCAACTGCTCTTTCAATTTCTTAAGCTCAGTTGGAGCCATTCGGTAAGGAGGAATAGAAATAAGCTGGGTATCTGGAAGGAGATCAGTTCTAAAGTCTATTTCCCTTTCGGGAGGAACTCATGGAAGATCTTCTAGGAACACTTCTGGGAACTCATTGACTACTAAAACTGACTTAAGAGTTGGGGTTTCAGAGCTTGAATCTGTAACCCGAACTAGATGATAGAGATACCCCTTAGAAATCATCATTCTGGCCTTAAGGTAAGAAATGAATCGACCCATAGGCGCTAAGCTACTACCCTTCCATTCTAAGATTGGCTCGTCTCGAAACTGAAAACGAACGACCCTAGTTCTACAATCGACTGAGGCAAAACAGGAATGTAACCAATCCATGCCTAGAATGATATCGAAGTCTACCATTTCTAGTTCTGTAAGCTCTACTGAGGTGACTTTCTGGGAGACTGTGACAGGATAATTTTTGTATACCCGTGTAGCTATGACTGGTCACCAACTGGAGTAGAGATTGAGAAGGGTTCTGAGAGAGTTTCTGGACTGACACCGAAGCTTACTGCTATATAGGGAGTTACAAATGACAAAGTAGCCCCTGTTGTCTTTTCACTTAGTGAACCATATGTGAGCCACGTCCTTAAGCTGGTAGGATGCAAACTCAACCCTACCATTACCAGTCACTTGCATCACTCCAAAGATTTTCTTAACCTTATCAATGAAGTTATGTGGTCCTCACCAGCTTGGGACCCTAAAAACTCAGGCGGAATCATCCTTACGAAATTTCAAACCCTAGATACCACTGATCCACCATTTCTATTAGTAGGAACTAGAACCAGCTGATTGTTCTGGTTGGTCATACTCTGAGCCAAAAGCTGAATCGCATTCTGAAACTCTGTGTTCGAAACCTCATGGTCGGGGACTAGAGGAACTGCGTTAGAATTGCGTGCATTAGCATTCCATCCGTAAGCTCTATGAGGAGGCATGATCTTAAGTACATAACGATGGATTAGAACTAGGAAATTGGATCATACCTCATACATGATAAGAGTGACAAAGATAGTGAACTTTTCCTAAAACATTGTGTAGCCTCCCTCTAATTAGATGTGGTGCACTTCACACCCATGAAAAGGATGATACTTAGTACGGCTTCATACATCCTAGGACACTTAAACATAGTGATCTAATTCCAAGTTTGTCATTCCCTGAGGCTACCCCCTGGACGTGGACACGGGACATAGGATCACGGATGACCCCAAGCTAACTCTGCTGGCATGTCATAAGCATACTAAATAAACTGAAGTAAAGAAATACTGTGTGGAAGCTAAATCATAAGATAATCTTAAATAATGGGGAATACCCATCTACTAAATCTGAATATAAGAAAACTTAGAGTTTCAATACAAATGAAAAGTCAAACTCTAACATTATAGTGAATCTAACTATGTATGAAATAAGCCTCTAAACTGACTAGAAGTGCTGGGAGATGCCCCAGCTAAATATATGAAAAACTGAAACTAAAACTAAAATGGAAAGATAACATGTTAATTGTCCTCGAATAGTGAGGACTCACCACTAATGCTGCTGAACTGAAGATCGGGAACCGATCTATGCGTGATCTGACTGTTGAGGACCTAAACCTACATCACTAGAAGATATAGCGCAGAGTGTGCGTCAGTACTTGAAAGGTACTGAGCATACATGATAGAATAAAGCTGAATAATAACATAACGGAACCAAAGCATAAATAGCAAGGATATAATCTGAACATGATAAGGATACTGAAAATATTGTACATGACTAAACTGAATGTAATAACCAAGTTAATAACATACTGAAACTCAAATCTGAACTAAAACTGATAACGTGGTCAATGCTATAGAATCTTATTGTAAAAGTGCTACTAATACAGACATAAAACCACATGAGCTAAATGTGGAGTCCGATATATACGCCCCATCAAGAGGACCCAATATACCCTGCCAGAGGTATAAAGGCATGACTGGCGTAGTCACTAAAATGTAATGCCTAACAAAGGGGACTTAACCTACGAGGAACGTAGTTCTGGGACATGAGGGTGACTGGCCCTAGTCCACTCGGTATTAAGCTACTCCCATTTGAATATGTATTTAACAATTTATGACCGAATTTCTGTAATACTGGATAGCTCAAAATGTTGGCATGTAAATGAGAATGCAACATTAATATACTGATAATGAAACATTCAAAAACTGAGGCATGTATGTATATATTTGAAATAATTGACCTAGCATGTGTAATTCATCAACTAAAAGAACTACATAGATAAGGTTATGAATTTATCCATCAATTTGGGCAAAAACGATACTACAACATGATAATTTGATTAGGAACATTAAAATAACTAATTCATAATAATCTGCTGAAATTCTAGAAACCCTAAGTCTAGATAATATGGAGGGAATCAAGAATCTGACGAAATTATATGGACCTAATTGGTGAAAGGAACCCACTAGTGAAATCCCACATACCTGGTGACCAATTCCATGGAGAAATCTTTCGATTTCGGGGCTGGAACTGATGGAACCTTGTTGCGTTCTTGAACTAGGGTTCTTGACTTCTTTCTCCTCTCTACGTTCTAATTTTCTATGTTTTGGTGAAAGATCTGACTTAGGTAAGATCTAGTTTGTTTACTAGGCTAAAACTGACCAAAACTAGGTAGTTTAGGGTTAAACGACGTAGTTTAAGGGTCCAACGCATAGGGAAAAGACCAAAAAAACCCTGACTTAAAAGTTGTCGGGACCAATCGATGGACCTGGTCCACGAGCAGTGGTCCACCCTATGGTCCGTCCTAGTCAGTCGTCGTTCGGCTTCAGAGGATGGGTTTTGCGGACCACATTCCATGGACCTGGTTCACGAACCGTGGTTCAACCTATGATCCGTAGGTCCTGGCCGTGGGTCGGGGTTTTTTTCTACGGACCACGTTCCACGGACCGTGGTCCCACATACGGTCGGGGTTTTCTGGGGATTTTTTTTTCTTTGGACCACGTTCCACGGACCGTGGTCCAACCTACGGACCATAGGTGGTCTTCGTCGGTGGCACCTGCACTTCTTGAAATCTGCATTATGGTAGTTCTAGCATATAGGGTGTTACCTTAATAATTGGTATTATGTATTAATTAATAGTCGTGCATATGATTTTTTTTCACTATACTAGAGGGGTAAACCAAGAAGATTCCTTATTTCCAATCTTATTCATTTTATCTGCTGAGAAATTTTTGAACGGCTTTAAATGTTGTTTTTAAACAAATCGTTTAAGAGCTCTGTGTTACCTAAATGGAGTGAGAACATTAATATGATACTATTATTTTTGCCTTTGCTGACAAAACTAGTGTTCAATTGATCATGAAAATCACTGGTGATTATGAGAGACATCTGTACAAAAGGTAAATAAAGAAAAAAGCTCATTTTATGTTTTTCATAGAACTGTTAGGAATATCATTCAAGAGATATATAGAAGATTATACATGTTGTAATAAAGGTATTTTCCATCTTTAATTAATTTTTGTTGTCCCACTAGACATGCTAGGAAAAGAAAGACATTTTTTTCAACTTGTACAAAAGGTACAGAGTAAGCTGCATATTTGGAAAGAGAAATTATTCTTCTTAAATGATAAATATGCGCTCATTAAAAATGTTCTGTAAAGTTTACCTATTTATCTTCTTTCTTTCATCACACCTCCTAAGTGTGAAATTTATGATTTGCATAGATCATTTGCAAGCTTTTTTTGGAACTTTAAAGAAGATGAGAGGAGTAAACATTGTGTTTCATGGTCTGATTTTTGTTTGGCTAAAGATGAAGAGGGATTAGGTTTGAGATCTCTCTTTGATGTTTTCAAAATATTATTTGCTAAGCTTGAGTGAAACTTTAGAATAAAAAAACTACGTATTCCAATTTTATATGGAATAAATACTGCAAGAGGCATAGACCTCAAGCAGTTGAATGGTGCAGGGGGTCACAAACTTGGAAGCTTGTGTTTGAGCTAGAGGGAACATTGACCGGGAAATTTGGTGGGAAATTAAGAGTGGTCATGCTAATGTCCGATTTAATAATTGGACACAATTGGGATCATTGTATTATTATCTTCCTATTTCAGATCTCTTTCAATTGAAAATAGAGGATATCTGGCAACTTAGCCAGAATAGGGAGTGAAATATTAAAAAAATTGTGAATTATTAAAATATTTACTGGAAATGTTCCTATAAAAAGTCTATCAACACATTCAAGAAAAAGTTGATGTTTTTGTTGATCAAACTTGTTGGGACAAGCCTTGGTGGATGGATAACAGTTCAAGTAAATTCTCTGTGGCGAGATTTGTTGGATGTTGAGGCATAGAGGAGGTTCAACAGTATTATAAGCATATATGGATCAAATGAGATCCTTTCAAAAAAAAATTCTTCTTCCAGAGGTTGTGTAAGAAAAGAATTCCTATTAAGACTATAAGAGTAAGGAGAACGAAAAGTTGTAGTTCAAGAATATAAAAACGGTAAATTAGATATTTGGGAGTTAACTTTTCAATGGTAGTGGCTTTAGCCTTTTAAGGCCTTAAGCCTTTAAGTCTTCAATGTACTAGTACTAGTAATCTAGTATATGTTTTATCAAGCCTCAAGGGTCAAGGATTTACTTGGGTCAGGACTATAAGCCTTGAATTTAAATGGGCTTTAAAAATCTTATCCCAACCCTACCCTAATAACAAATTGGATTGGATCGACCTTATGGGCCAAGTCCATTTTGATAGCCCTAACTGTCTATACCCTAAACCTAGTCTATAAAAGGAAATAAAACGACCTACTTTGAGGGGACTCTCAATAAACAACGGCAGGAGCAATTGCAGTAACATATAGATCCTTTCTGAAAACCTATATGCTCACCATTTATTTGTATCTCTGTCTTCCTCGACATTTGAAGGTCTAATCTTTAACTCTCCCTCTCGTAATATATTCGAATGATGTATTTTTTTCCTCTTTGAATGAGTTGATTTATTACATACTTCTTTTTGTTGTTTGTTTAAGAAAGACTTTCTTTTCATTTGTGGTCAGATTTGAGTGGGAAAAGACTTCCTAATATTAAAAATTGTTTTTTTAATCAAATGCCTGCAGTAGCTAATCATAATTAAGTTCTATGTATCGGCTTTGTTTTGTTTTGCTTGCCAAATAATTCAAGAATTTGAATTCTCTTTAATTAATTAATGTCTCTGTTATGTGTTTAGTTTCTCGTATTGATTAATATTGAATCATCTTCCAATTAAATTGGTTATTTCTTTCCAATTTGTTGTTGGTAAACTTAAAATAACATTAAATTTGAGACATTAGTTTCTTAAGTTAGAAATTTTCTAGGCCTCAACTTTAATTAATCACTAATGAGAACAAAGAAAGAAAGAGCGATAAAATCAATTGTCCAAGTTTATTAAAATAATCTATCCAAATGATAAGAACTAAGGAGATCATTCATAATATACTAAACTTGGTGCCTTATATAAAAACAATTAATAAAATGGGATGGTCGCATTTATATGTCTTGACCCAAAACCTCTTTAAAATATAATTTTTTGATTCAACGAACATGTAAACTCTATATTTAGGTGTGATATACAAAGAGAGATCAGATTTACTCATCTTTATAAGTGTATGTCGAAGTTGAGGTCGCAACTTTGTTTCTTAGTCAAGAGTCAAGACTAGTAAAATTTAACAATTTAAGTGAAACATAGGCAAATGATCTATCTAGAAATAATTTGAAAAACAATTGTTTTAGCACCACATGATTCAGGAATGCCTTATACCATTCCTAGGTCAACAAAATTCTTTACTCGGTTTTTTGTTTTTGCAGACCGATAAAAGGAATCATTCCTTTTTATTAGAGATTAAAAAAAGTGACTTGGACTATTATAATTCAATTCCAAGTGACAACTCTATAAATGAAAAAGCTCTATTCAATACCATCACTTAAATTGAAAACCCATTTCTTATTCATCTTCGATAATGAAAAAAGAGGTGTGGCAACTAGTAATTAGCTTTCTTATTAACTATGAATTATGAGTCATTATTCAACTAATTGAAACTAGTATAGATAATTCTTATTATTTTTTCTTCCGTTAGTTTCTTGTGTCTTATTACTTTTAAGAGGTATAATATGCTTAAAAATACTACCACAACTATATAAATAAATAAGTTAACTATTTTTTCATGGAAACAACACATTTTATTCTTTTTATATAGATTGAGTCAGTTAAACTTAAGTTATGACATGTTTCTTTCTACAATCCTGATGTAGCCCATAGTTATGTCGGAATAGGGTTAAATAAGTTAACTTAACACTATGCAAATGTTGCAATAGGGTTCATGTTTTCTTCTTGCCTGATTGTGAAAACGATTTTGCCTCATATGCATAGTTTCTAAGAAGCCTAAGTTTGAAAAATCATGTTGGGATTGTAAAATTTTGTGATGGAACCAACATGTTTTTGGTGCCATCGCAACCCTAGCACGATCTTTTAAACTCAAGTTCCCCAGAAATTATGTATGTGAGGAAAAATACTTTTTACTTTCAGGCAAGAAGAAAATAAATTGAACCTGAAAGCAACATTTGCATAGTGTTTAGTCAACTTGTCTAATCCCGTTCCGTCGTAGAAATTGACTATGTCAAACATGTTACCACTTGAGGTAGTTGACAAAATCCAACTAATTTGAAATAGTATATATAATGTAACTTCTCGCCTTAGAAAGAGCTAAATTTAGACAACGCTGAATTGGAAATAGCCAAATCTGGAATTTTACAAGTTATGCTCAAGTTATAAGTTTTGGGTCTACTTCAAACGACCATAACTTTTAGTACATGATGAGTTAGGTGGTCCATAAGATATCAAATGAAAGGTATTGGAATCCTCTTTCCAACGCCACTGAGTTTGCTAATTTACGAGATATGCCCGTTTGAAGTCGGGCTGTCCAGTTAAGGAAAGTTACCCAAAAATATAAGGGGTATTTTGGTATTTTCCTTACCTAATTAGATTAATTTGATTTTTAGTAATACTAGTATACGTTCCCGCGCGTTGCGCGAATAATATAAAGAATTATTAGTATTATCACTATTATTATTATTATTATTATTATTATTATTATTATTATTATTATTATTATTATTATTATTTTATATTACTCTTATTTAGAAATGAGACTTAGAAGGACTAACACTGCATTAAATTAGTTGTACAACATGCATAGAATTTTGTACATTAACTTTCGACTGCATTAAATTAGTTGTACAACGTGCAAAAAGAATTGTACATTAACTTTTATAAATGACAATTACAAGGACTAACATTGCAATTATTATTATTACTCATTACTTACAAGGACTAACATTGCAATTATTATTATTACTCATTACTCCTTAT